>VZRL01005189.1:334732-421760 GCA_013397895.1 Origma solitaria | reverse complement strand
GGGCTGCGGGGGCTGTCGGCGGCAACCGCTCCCCCTCGCCGCCTCCGCTGCCCCCGCAGCACAGTCACCCTATACCTGCCACTCAGCCCCGGCAAAAGGACTTTTGTTTAATGGCATTTGTGTGCGGCCACAAAGAGCAAAGGCAGCTGAGGCAGATAAGGCTGAGAACCTGAAACAGATGTAAAAGAGATCAGATCGAGTTTTCTGTGGATCCTCAGCTCCTGTAGAGATTTATGACCCCTTTTAACCCCATTTTAAATAGGTTAAACCGGGCTTGTTTTATACGGACGAACTGAGACCGGCGTTTGTATAGAAATTTACCCAGAGGAATGGATCAGCCCCCTAGTTTTGCTTCATCCCTTATCACTAAGCCAACCCCTTTGGCCACTGTGCTGCTCATCGTTTGAAAACTTTTCTGTGATCTCATTATAACTCACATCCTCAGAAAGATCACAAAGCTGCCAGTTGACCTTTAGCCCCTGAAGAGTCCTAATTTTGGGTTGGCAACTTACAGCTCAACAAGCGAGGCAAGGCAGGCGGACAATAGAGGCGGACGAGGACGGGGAGCACAGCACAACAATAAGCTGTCCTTGGAAGTGCTGGGCTGCGATTGTCATCCCAGACACAATCATGGGAGACTCGGTTGGGATCGCTTTCTTTTGGCAGACAGCTTTGAACTCTGTTCTTCCCTTCCTGTTTCTCTGTTAATTATAAGTTTCTGCTTCTTCCCAATGACAGATGAATCCACCAGGGGCGAGAAAAACCAAAGGGACAAATTCTGCTCAGTTGGGGCTGCTGAGCCTCCACTGGCTCACACTAGCTTATACCAGATTTACACTACAGGGCCTGAATTGAGAGGAAAATACAGGTTAGTAGGTCAGCTAGCCCAAAAGGCGTAAACCAGTCCTCCTTGGAGAAGGTTTGGCAAAGCACTGTGATACTCACAACAGAAAACAGCTAAGCTTTAAAGCTCACTTCCTGCTGCAGAACTGTCCTCTTCTCACAGACAGCACCAATTTCTAGAAGATCCTGGGAGTCATTTCTTGAGGGCTCCTGCACTGCCCAATGGAAGTGGTAGCAGCTCCACAGCCCCCTTACAGCTCCAATACCATTATCGTTACCTGTGAGGTGACTTCATGTTTTTTTTTAAACAAGAGTGTCACTAATATCTCGAGGGTTTTTTCTAAGAGTGCCTTTCCTACTGTTCTCCTAAGATGGAGACTCACAACAAAGCAGCCCTAGAAACACTACCATAAGAAGAACCATGTCAATTATTTCCATTTCATGGGTATTACTGACTCATCACAATTTTCTATCATGCTGAGCTTTTGAAACCAGCTGTAAGAAGTGGAACATATTTCATTTTTGTCATGCAGGGGTTCTTCTGAATCCCTGCATTTTCTCTGGTTGGGGATGGAGGTAAAATGGGGAAGTTCTCTAACAGCAACACAAAGAGTGTTCCAACTTGTAGTTGTGCTTCCACTCTCCCACGCATGCACCTGTGTCCCCAAGCCTCTAACAACAGCATCAGAGCTAAAAAAAGCTTTGCTGTGCTCAAAGGAAAATAAGAAATGTGACCATCCAGCCTGCAAGGGAAAGAGAGAACACTTCTAACTAGAGGCCATGTCTCAAATCAGTATTCATAAGGCACATGCTTAAAGAAAAGGGCTCCCGACAAGAAAAAAACCCACACAGATGAAAATTAGACATGTCATAAAATAGAAAGGAGGCCTCTAAATTTTCCCACTATTGGGGCGGGTGTTCTCTGCTGCGCTCCTACCCAGCCCCTGACTCACACCCATGCAAATGACCACAGATGTCAGTTTTTTTCCCCACAATTTACACATACATGAGAAAATTCAACTTGCACCAAGGGGGCAGAAAATCAAGTGTTTGCTACAGCTGCTGGTGCTGAGGGTTCATGTCCATCAGCAAACACCCAGGGCTGGGGGAGAGGATGCTGTGCACGTGGGCAGCGGCTCCTGGAGAGGCAGCGTGCTCCCCTCAAAGCCCTGTGTCTGGCAGATGCTGCAGGGCTGGGGCTCAGACCAAATCCCGGCCTGTCCTATCCCTGTGTTGCTGGAGGAGTTGAAGTTCCTCTGCCTTTGGGCAGGCACCTCAGGGCAAAGGGCAAGAGGGTACAAGGCAATCTTCTTGCTTCTTCGGTGGGAGGCCAGGTAGAGTTTAGCCTAACCTCCTATCCTCACCATCTCTGTCTCAGCCTGTAAATTAACTCCATCACCCTAAATCCACAAACTGAGCAGAGAGGGTTGGTTTTGTTTAAAGGTAGAATAAAAAGCCTATAAAAAGGTTAAAAGCCCCATATAATTATCTTATTTTATTTTATTTTCACTCCCATGGTATTAATTAAAAAAACTGCCCAGCTTGAAAATTCAATTCCTTCTACCTGATATGGGGACGCAAAGGAATCTCTCTTGAGAAAGGTCTCCAGAGTCCTTAATCACCATTTAGGGGCCCTGCTCTTTGAAGGGCCATAGAGGAACAAAGTGGTTTGGGGATTAGCAAATGGCTTTTATTTCTTCCCTAATGATGAGCAAAGTGCAACGAATGCCTAGGGCAGATGATAAATTGAGGCAGAAAATGTTGCACGAGTGCCTTTTGCTAAGCTAGAGGATCAGTGTCAACAATATAAAAAAATGCCTCTGTTTGCTCATAAGAAATAGGTTTGAATCGTTAAACAGTTGAGACGGTATTGGCCATATTTAACTGCCTTGTACCTGCAGCCCCTTTGCAAACAACCCCTTTGAAGTCACTTCAAAGGGTCTGTGCACATAAGGAGAGGCTGCAGTATCAGTCACTCCACTGGGTACTCATGGGACTGAGGAGTAGAGCACAACAGAGCAGAGCTGACGCTGCCCAACAACCTCATTCAGGGCTGGCAGTGAAAAGGAAGGCCATCCAGGAGTTCCTGAGAATATTTAACTCTGAAGAAGAGAAAGAAAAAAATACAGCATGTTCCCTTTGACACTGTCCTGCAAGCCACTTTGAGCTAGGGTTTCCTTCGGTCATCGGGAAAAAAAAAAAAAAAAAAAAAAAAAAGCCCAAACAACAAAAACTTAATTCAAGGGAAAAAAATTAAATAGAGTGATGATGCTCTGTAGCATGTTTCTGTGGTGAGGGTGAGGAATCCAGGCTGGAGCCAATGTCCCCAGAAGTCACTGGAGACACTCGCTGGTTTTAGAGAGTGCCACGCCAGGCTTCAGTCAAAGTTAGCAGGCAGCAATAGTCAGAAAGCTCTGCTGGCAGAAGTGGTATGGGAGCTGACTTAACAGAAAACAACCAAATCTGCAAAACAGGCTGTAATTTCTTTTTTCCTTTTGTAAGGCTGAGATACAGCTCTATCTCAAAGTGCAGACAGGAATTAACTGACCCAATGATATGTATGGCAGGATTTGTGGAAGCACCTTTTCTCCTTTCCTTCTTTTTATAAACAATTCTCCCTTCTTTGCATGAACATCATATGAATCATAAAACTCAGGCTGCCTGTGCTGCCCAGATAGACAAAGATGTCATCACAATGCTACAACTCCTTGTTTCTAAACCTGGAGGTATGATACAAGTTCCTTGGGTACATCTGGAGCTCAGATCACCTTTGGAAACTAGTGAGATACTGACAAGAAGCTAATTTTGTGTGTTCATTTTACCTCTCTGTTCATTAAAGAGGAAGCCTATGAGGATCAGATGTTCAAAAGTGCTGTGTTTTTATGTCTGAGGTTATACATTTCAGTGATGTACGAGGTTCTCCTCCTACTTATTATGGCCATTATAAGGTTCAAATGCACTTTCTGAGGAAAGACAAAATATAAATACATACTACATGATCTCATTCTGCAAGGTATTCTTAGCAAGTGACCCTCACCAGAGATGTGTAAACATTCCTCCTTTTTTAAAAGACTAAAATCAGTCTTTATGTTTATAGCATTTCATATGGAATTTAGGGAGATTGAAGAATCAGGCAAGAACCTCAAGATTTCTGAGATAATTATTATTTTCAAATTATGGAACAGCATGAATGAGAGTGCTAAATGTTTATCTCCATGGAGAAAAATAAATTACCTGCTAGTATAGAAAAGCAACTTGGTTAGCAACTTAGATATTTGTAAGGAATGAAAATGGTAGTGCTAGGACAAGTGCTACCCAATTAGCAATCGGCAGAGAATGAAAATATGTTGTACTGGAGAATGCAGGCTACCAACATGCTTTACTGCACATTACCTGAATACATAAAATAAATGCTGAGCTAGCATTGTTGTCTTCATCAAAGTACCTATAATGTGCAGGTGACATAAATGGATAAGGTGGTAAAATTACTGGGGAATTATAAATATAAGGAGCTGGAGAGCTTGTGCTTGCCTCTCTTATATTAAATGAAACAAATGTGGAAGCAGTAGCTCATTGTTAAGATTGGAATTGGAAGCAAATACTTCAAGTAAGCCAAGGAAGCATAGAGATTGGGAAAATATTGTGGTCAAGCAAGAAATGTAAGGATGGACGCTATATAGACTTTCTGAGGAGAGAAATTCAGGAGATGTTTTTTACATATGACAAGAATGTGACACTGCCAGCCTTTACATCAGTGTGCAGGAAAAGTGGAAACGTATCAGTGGCACAAAAGGGCTTCTAGGGAAAAAACACAAATGGGTTCAAAAAACTGTTCAGGCAAACTGCCACGGCTGGAGGCAAAGGAGGGAGGAAGTGAGAAGGAAGGCTTCATGATGAAAAGCAGTGCCACAGCTTATGATGCCCTTAGGTCACAGGAGGGCCAGGCATGGAGGCTTGATTCCCAGGGACCAATGCCACCATGATCACCTCACAGGCCAAAACCAGTGAATGTTGCCCTTAATCAGCAGCAAACTGGAGGACATCTGCCTCAGAGGCCAACACTGAGGGTAAGCTAGAGACAGCTTTGGCTTTGGAGTGAGTCTTATGCATGGTAAGAGTTAATCCTGAAAGCATGTCTATGATCCTGGTAACTGCAAACATGTTGTGAACAGAAAGAAAAGGTAAACACACAAAATGATCCATAAAGAAAGTGAAATCAGTTGTAGGAAGCAGAGTCAGGACTGAGGGCAGTAGGTTCAGTGCAGCTAAGTAAAGATGCAAGTGATTAGGATGAGCAATAAGCAGAAGGCCTTCCAACTATAAACAAGCCGAGGAAAGAGGACTCTGGGAAAGCTGTACAAATAAGCAGCAGTGACTTTAAAAAGATATTTAGAGGAGGAAAAATAAATCTTGAATAGAGTCCTTCAGACAGTGCTTGACAGCAGCACCTTCATGTGGCGTCAGCATTCAGAGGAGGGCACGCTGTCCCCAGCACAGCCCCTCTGCCAACACTGCCTGATGAGCAGGGACATACAGTGCCATCCCTGGAGAGCAGGCTGAGGTTTGGATCTCACCTGTGCAGGTGCTGGAGGTTGTGGGGGCTTTTAAGGAATATTTTATTAATATTTTGAAATTTTTTACACTGAGCTGGTGAACAGATTAAGAGACCATTATCTAGGACATGGAGCCTTAATCTGTCAGCTACTAGTGTTTCACAGACAATTTTTCAGCCCTCCCAGTCATGATATTTTATATATCTACATTAGAAAACATGAAGAGAAAATGATTATAATTTTAATTGTCTTATAGCCTGAATTGCTGCAGAGAAAAAAAAAAAAAAAAAAAAAAAAAAAAAAAAAAAAAAAGAAGAAAGAGAAAGATGCTTTTTCATTATTTCCTTTCAGGAGACAATTAGATACCATATGGTCATAAAGCCCTGAACTGAGAGGGACAACTAGTCCCTTTTCCCAAAGATCTTACAATGTGGAAAGGATAAAAAAATGGGTTTGTGTGTAAAGGGGATAAATGGTCTTTTCATATCCATAAATGCTTTATTTTTGCATGAGTCATAGTGGGTGTGAGTAAGTCCTTTAAAATGCCTCACATTTTGGCTCTGGGCACGGATATCCTCTGTCAGAAATCAAGTTTCTTAATGCCACTCGAAGGATTTGTAGGAGCTAGGGAAACTCAGAGCTGCTTCCACCACTGCAGACATCATCCCAGTCGCTGATTGTGGCGGTGCTGGTGACCCCGCAGCCAAGACATCTTGGGAGCTTCAACATGTGCACCTGAGCCTGCTTGGATCCCTGCAAGGTGACGTGAGCAGGGACACACGAGCACATCTGTGGAGGTGGAGACTAATTGGTGCTAGCAAGCAGTTTTGGGGTCTTTGAATGGGTTTTTCCTCTGTGTTGTGTTTTGTCTAGAAAACATCCCTGAGGAGGGTGAGGGTGGCTCCTGCCAGGGAGGTCTTTTGTGTCAGCACTTAAACAGGATCTCTTCAGGATGCTCACACTTAAGTCGTATCATTCCACACTTTCGGGGCCTTTTCCAGTCCTTTTACCTAAGCCTGAAAGGTATCAGTTGTTTCCTCAGTGTTCCAGGACTGGAATCAGCTCAGGGCCCTGGGTGGAGATATCCTCTGGGCCATGGCATTGTCGCACGAACAGCCGTGTTTGCTGAGACACGCGGCAGAGCTGCCCAGAGTTGTGCCACTGCTGCTCTCAAGGGTCTGTGGGGACAAATCCAGACTCAGGGGCTTGGGGACTGAAAGGAAAACACAAGTGATGGGAAGTTTTGCAGCCCTCTGGGATGACTTTTCACCAGACAAAACTATTTCTCCATCCGCATCCCCGGGAGAGGCAGGGGAGAGGTGTGGGAAGAGCCTCCAGGAACAAGAGTGGCTGCTACAGCTTGTGTCACAGGGTTTCTGCACGTATTTACCTTTCATCACTCCAAGCCATGCCTGAGACATGGAGAAGACCTCACAGAACACTTGCTCTGAGTAGCTTTCTTTCTACCACTGGAATTGCTCAGAATTGTTCTGGGAAGAGGGAGGGATTTTCAAGCAGAAATGTGGAAGACTTTGAATGATGCAGGTAAAACCCTTACCCAGTGAAAGAGCTTTTCACCTCCCCTTTGGCTCGTATGGCCTCTTCCATTGCTGAATAAGAGTCATTAAAGCTTCTGAGAGCAAACTGCAAGCCAGGCCTCAATGCCAAAGCAAGGCTATCCCTGGGGATTTTATTGAACTACATATTAAAATTAATTATACAGTCAGCACAGTAGCCCTGCATTGCCTGTTTGATACAAAAATCAGCTTTGTCCCACCTATTTGCCTCCCAGTGCACTTTGAATACATCTAATGGGAGATTTCCCCCATGGAAACGACTGGGAGAGGTTGTCTGTCACTCAGCTTTTCTTTCTTTGCAGCCACCAGGCTATGGCTGGATTTGTGCCTGACATCTTAGTGCCATGCCTGCCACATATTCACATCCATTAATGAGCCTCTCTCCTATTCTAAATGTTACCTGTCACATGGGGAAGGTGAATCTGTTAGAAGGTGAGTCACGAAACAGTCAAGACCAAGCTGAAGAAGCCACAGAGACTCCCTTAACAAGCAATGGCCACATGATGCAGCCAACAGAAGGGAGTTTTCAGCAATTATAATGAAAAATCGTAGCCAAGACACCAGTCAGACTTGAATTTCTCTTTTTATCTCACTACGGTGCTCTGCAGCCAAGATGTCACCTAATTTAGCTAAGTCCATAGTTATCCTGCCACTAGGTCCTGGTGAGGAGCTGCAGGTACCCTGCAGGGACTCAGTGCAGCCAAGAGAAACCTCTGAGGGTGCATTTTTGCTCCATTCAATCAAACCAATTTGCTGCCAGGCCAACATGCGTGTGACACACTTAAAACCCCTTCAACCTGCATGCCCTTAGAGGACAGTTCTGAGTTTATAAAGGTAGGGAACAGCTCAATCCTGCTGGCATTTAATGGCCAGCACCCTCTGTAGCAGGCACCAGAGTCACCATTGCCACCTGTCAGGCTAACCCCAAAACAAGCACTGGGGCTGCTCTCCCCAGGGCATCCCACCAGGACATGTTTGACCCAAAGAAGCAAATTGCAGTTCAAAATAGTGGCTCTTGGCCGTGATTGATAAGGAGAACTGCCCAATCTTCCTCTCCTGGAAAAGAAGTTGCTCAGCCTCCAGACCTGTCAGCAGGGTCACATAAGATAAATTACTTCAGAAAAATAAATATCAGGTAAATTATTTCAGAAATCAAGTATGTCTAATACAATTTGGAGGACAGATTTACCAAAAATATGAAAAGAGAAAAAGCAGTAGTGAGGCCAGAACACCATCAGGGTTTAGGAATAACCCAGCATGCCTTGGGCATCTGATGGATTCTCAGCAGCACAAGGCCAGACACACTTACTCATTTTGAGGAAACACATCTAAAGTACGGCCATTACTGTGCTTCTTTTTTAACATCTGTCCCCAGATCCAGATTTCCTTCCACAAGGGCTCAAGTGTATCTGTCATCCTTCACAAAGAAAACAACAGTAGATACTATATGACCTTTCTTCTGGGAGCAAGGTGTACTTCCCACATGCACCTTTATGTCTGCCCCAGCCCACATGTCAGCGCAGCAGTTGGGAGAGTTGGGAAGGAAACAGAGCCAGGAGAGACCATGGAAGGCAGGGCAGGACCAGGAGGAGCCTTCACCTTATTTGACACTAGCATCAGCTCCCTCTTATCTGCCTTAGCAGCAATACCTCATTCTTCATCCTTAAAAAACTCCTTCAAATTAGCCAAAGCTGAAGCTTGAGGTAAAAAGCAGCAGGTGGACTTCAGCTTATGGTAGACTGTTGTAACTCGTGCTGGTAGTGGTGATGGTGGCAGTGGCCATGGTGCAGGGCTGCCTGAGCCTGAGTACAGTGACATCCTGCTAGAGCAGAGCTGAAGCAAATGCCAAAAAGCTGAAGCCAAGAAGGGTGATGGGAACTGGTGAAGCAACTGAAAAGTCTCTTGGGGTAGTTGCCTCCCCTGTTGGAGTCTAGAGGCAGCAGTGGGAGTTGTTTGGGTGTCTGTAGAGGGGAAAGGAGAAAGGCAGGAAGGCGAGAAGATGATCAGCCACACTGAGGAGTGGGAAGCAGAACGAGGCTCTGCATGAGCCATTTGACTGCTGAATTTTTCTGTTCTTTCTCCCAACTCTTGGCACATATAAGAGAAATTTTTTTCCAGACCCTGCCAAGCCGACATGCCAATCAAGCTCTTTTCCATCCATGCGCTGATATGCACAACTAAAAGTTTCAGAAAGATCTAGTTAAACTTGATGTAAACCACAGAGTCATATTTTCTACCAACCTCCCACAAAACCTTTCAAACCTAACTTAAACTTAACATTGCCAACTATCCTGTCCCTCAAGCCCATGAAAGAAAGCTTGAAGTTGTGAATCAAGAAAATCATGCTAGCTTAGAAAACAGAAGGCAAAACAAAAGAAGCCAAGGATAGCAACTGTGCCCATAGCTCTGCACAGCTTCTGGGCTGGGATAGCTGGGGCAGTCCTGCAGGGCCGTGACCCCACTCTCAGGTAAACTGCCCTATGGCACCAGGCACTGCAAAATAAAGGTGCATAAAGGTCTTTAGTAGTTGTTGGGTGATTGGACACCTTCATGATGCCTTATTTTGGAATGCACAAAGGTAAAAAGAGATTTCCCAATACATGTGCATACACAGGCACGCAGGCACATAGCCACATCACGTATCAGGCTTGCTGGTGTAGACAGTCACACCAACATAAAACCCAGATGAATTCATCATCCTCACAGGCATCCTACTACAGAGATTGTTCAAGTATAATGAGGCTACAAAAATAGCCCAAAGATTCTTAGTTTTCTGATCACGCTATTTGGAATAAATGTTACACAGCAAAAAATTACAAGTGCTCACATTTCACCTCCTGACTTTTCTAATTAAACTCCTCCCCAAGCACAAAAAGAAACTATTTAATCCTCACTCTAATATGAAAATACATTCAAAAGGAGAGGAAAGAATAAAATCTGAAGCTTTTGTTCTGCATTTCTGTCACTCATATATACAGATTTCACTTAGGTGCATGCTTAAACTGTTATTTTTTTTTTTATAAATAAGAATTTGATATTCCACAAATAAAGAGCTTGTTGTTCCCAGCTCTTTCTGCCAGTGAAGGACAGTGTTTCTTAGAGCAAGTGGATCACTGGCTTTTCTGCCAAGATGCAGCAAAACACAGAATTAGGTGCTACACTCCTGCCCTGCTCCTATCTTCTTCAGGACTGAACTGCTATAGAAAAGGAGCAGGAAAAGAAATTTTGGATTGCTCAAAAAGGCAAAATGTTTTGTGACCTTTGAAACAGCACTGCAGAAATCCAGCTGTCTTGTGAGCAAGCACCAGACACAGCAGCATTAGTAAGCTGTGCACTGAGGGGCTCAGCGTGGTTTGCTTAGAGAGGAAATTGCTCGTGTAAAGGTTTTTAAAGCTCAGCTCACACGTGCACACACCCTGCTCAGAAAAATATATTCTGAGCTTTTTCTCTTAACACTTCTCATTTTCTGACTAAGATAATTGAATGACTCAGTGAACATGGCTGGCATTAAAATCTTGGGGGAGGGAAAAGCAGAGGTAGCAAGCTCTAAATCCTCTGCCAAATCCCCTTTTCATAATTTATAGTCTGTCACCAGTTTATCACTGAGAACTGTCCCTCTTTTTCTCATTCTCCAGGCTCCTTTCCCAGTGGACAGTCCATGCCAGCTGTCTCGGCAGCAGGAACGTCCTTTTTTTCCCAAGCCTCGACCTGTGGGAAAATCTTCATTGGCCAGTAATTGATTCCACCCTGCCAGCTCCATTACTTTAGTCTACAGTCAAACTGCCAGCAAGCTGGAGACGGGCAGCCTCAGCCCTCCCCTGCTCCTGCTATTGAACCCGCTCCTGCCCAGCCTGTTGGCTACCGGGGCTCTGAGCTGATGTGTCAGCCCGCCCTGCAATTAGCACTAATCTGAAAATTGGCCTTTGCTAGCAAAGCCAAGCACCTGACAGCTAATTGTTGATGTCAGATTGATGTGCATTTAATATGGAAAGGTTATTTATCAAAGGATACTTTTTTTTTCTGTTGGTCTTGGTTTGTCCCTGGATTGCCACAGGCGCTTACAGCCTACAGACCAATAAAGATCTTATACTTCATTTAACTTAAGAAGCCTTCTAAATACCCTTTTCAAACTTTTGGTGTAGGGCAGTGCAGTACTCATCTATTTATAGCATTTATAAAGAAATCACTGCTAAGCAAGCAGTTATTGTTTTTAGTCTCTTTTTTTGGAATCAAAATATTGAGGTGTGAAGAAAGGTTGGTAACAGAATAGCAACTGCCGGCCAGCCCTGGGATTAAAAATGGAGTTTTGACTCATCTCCAGAGTCTTGCCAGCCTTTCCTTACACCAGACTACTTCAATGTTTACAGTATTATTTCTGATTTCCATGGCTGCGTGTGTCACAGGAAACACACAGGGAAAAATACAGGTCCTGTTGATTTTAACAGGGCTTTGCCACTCATGACAACAGAGCAGGGATTTCCCTGCTGCTTTTGTGGAGCCAAAAGGACATGGTCCTTCAGGTCCTCATCTTGGCATCAGAGGGCAGAAGGTGAAGCCATGTGCACATGGAAACCCCCTCACAATGCAGTGAAGTTGGCTGACATCTATCTATCCATCTATCTACATATTGAAAAATGGGTTTTCTTGATGATGAAGGCTGTAGCTGAATGTTTTCCATGAGTGTCAGGCGATCTCTAGCCTGAAAACAGGCTGCAAGACAAACATTACTATTGGGAGCATCTGCCTGATGCTGCACAGGTTGCCATCTAACACCTCCATAAATAGCCTAAAAAAGAAAATCCACCAGACATGTGAACAAAACATTTTTTTCAGGCTGGACACATACATTTTAGGTCATTCTAAAGTCCTGCTAAAAACCAATAAGGTTTTGCAATAGCTTAGAGGAAATTAACATATCCTATGGAACCTTGGAGGTCAGCAAAGATACAAGTGGTGCGCGTAAAACCCTGGCATAGAACCTACAGTAAGAAAAAAAGCTGATGGTTTTAAATTAAGCAAAAGAGAAGACAGTCTCCAGCATGAAAAGCTCTGAAAAGTGGTAAATCAGAGGGGACACAAACACAACAACGGTTTGATACAAATCATATTCTGACAGGGAAATGAAAAGTACCCGCGTGAGTTGTGTGAAGCAATTGCTCATATTCATTCCACAGGTGGAGGAAAACATTGTTCATATATATTGAATGTACCTCCTTTTTGAATTAAGGTGGTCCAGTATGTTACAGAGTCTTTTGACCTCTAAACTATCTATCTCTAAATTGACTATCTTTTAAAATATAAAAGTATGTAATTTGTATTCTTCTACTAACTTCACACTACAAAAATTTAAGTGGAAAGTACCCTACCATGCAGGATATAGAGAAGGATTTTCACCACAAAAAAACTTTCAAAAGAAAGTATTAATTAATTAACATTTCATCATTCATTAGGCATTGCCTGGATAACAACATCTGTGCTACGGCAATGAATGGAGCAATGTGAGCAGACAAAGTAGAGGCAACCAACTTGCTGGGGCTGAGTGTTGGGGCAGGCAGAAGCTGCTCTCAGTATCCAGCATCCAGCAGAGCTGGCAAAGTCCTGCATGTGCTGGTAGTCCTCAGACAGATGGGTGAGACACCAAACTTTCATCACCTTCAGGGCTGTCACTTTGCCAGGCCTGCTGCATTCTGCTGAGACCAGAAATCACCCCACGTACTCTGAGGAGCCCTGGGCAGATGGTGAACCTCTCAGGCAAAAACTCCAGGCCGCTGTGGATTTCAGAAGGGCAGCTCATGGGCAGGGCTGCGTGTCCCAGTGGCAGAGCAGGGCAATGGGCTGCTGGCAAAGGATGGGTGCATCTTGCACATGGCGCATCTTCCTGCTAGATGAGCACTGGCTCCAGACACGAAACGCCCCCTCAGTGCCCTTGCAGCCGGTATGGAAACAAAGCAAATGCTTCATTTCAAACACATGCTTCTGCCCCCTGAGTTGGTCTTTGGTCAGGCTTTAAAGAGGTGTTGGAAGTTTTGGCAGCGTTGCTTTCAACTTGGCCAGCGAGGAGATGTTGAAAGCTACACGACTGCATCCACAGCGGAGTTCTGAAATGTGTTAATTAAGACATTCTGTTACCAGCCCTTTCCTTCCTACGCAAGACAAAACCCACCGGGTGCTAAACGTGCCTGAAATTATTTGTATGTTTTAATGCTTTCCTGAATATGGATCAATTTTAACACTTTTTATAACGCCTGTATCCTAGCCAAGACAAAGCCAATGACTCCAGTCTGAGTCAAGCACACATTTAACACCCTCTGCTGAATAGGTCCTAGAAGAGGAGAGAGTTCAAGAAGTCAGGGCAGGATAGCAGCTGGGTAGATGTTTGTCTGAGCTGTTCTTAAAGATTTCCAGTAACAAAAGCTGCACAAGTTCCCTCTGGAAATTTATCCTGCTCCTTCAGTTTCCTTACTGATAGAAATTATTTTATGAAGTCTAAAGCAATTATCTCCTACTGCAATTTAAACCATCGCTTTTCTTTCCTGTCTTCCATGGACACAGAAAACGCTGCTCCCCACATCTGATGTGTACTTACTTGAAGCCCTCCGTATTTTCGTTAGTCCAAACAATGCTGACTTGGCAGTGTTTCCTCAGAAATGTATCCCAGGTCCCTGAGTACTGTTTTCCTATGCATTCTCAACAACTGACATTGGAACTGTTGCCCCAGTGGAGGTCACACAAGTGTGAGCAGAGTGGAAGGCTGTAGGTCCTACCAAGGCTTTCTCCTATTACATGTCCCTGTAGGACACTTGCCTTCTCCACCACAACATGACAAAGCTGAATCATTCCCCTCTGCAATGGCATTTTGCAGAATTATTGCTTCTCCTTTCATCACTTCACAAGTCAGGAGTGCCACTGGGACCAGGTGCTTCCCCACCACCCCTTTGTGCCCTGAGGGTCTGGGGAGGATTCCTTCAAATCTTGCTATTCCCAAGGGGCAGGCTCTTCTCACCAATCCTTCCTCAGTCCAGATATCTCTCCACACATCATCTCCCATTCAGGGCCCTCCCTTTCCCCTGAAAAAATGAAATTCCCACCCAGAAGTCCCCCTGGCACCCTCCAGACTGCACAGCACTTTTCCTCCTGGCAGAGCAGGATGGAGCTGACACAGAAGTGATAAAAGTGTAGGGTGACAGCCCCACTAAAATGTCCCGTGTGTGCATAAGCATCCCTGATGCCATGGAGGGGCTCCTTGGGAAGGGCCAGTTTCATGAGGGCATCGATCCCTCTGTTGATGCCAGGGCAGAAGCTCCCACTGTCTTGGAGAACATCCTCTTTCTGCAGAGCTGAGGGACAGCCTCAGACTTGAGAACTGAGGCGCACATGCCGAGAACTGATCACAGAGTCTGATTCCGTTCCCCTCACCTTTGAGTACAAGGAAGCCAAGAGCCCTCCTCCCTGCTCTCCTACTGCTTGGGTGGCAAATTTGGGCACCTCTGGGGTAACTGGAGGTGAATTTATTTCTAATTCTTCCATGAAGAGCCCCAAAGCATGACTCTGGTGAGAGACTGTCCAAGTATCATTCTTGCCTGCAATTTGCATAGCATAAACATTATTTGGACACCCATCAGCACACATGCTTGTATGGAGCACAAGAGCTGCTAGTTAAGAAAGACTTTCAGCAAAAAAAAAAAGGGGGGGGGAATTTTCATTACATTGTTTTCTCTTACTTAAGTATTAATACCGCTAGATAATACATATCCCTGTAATCTGGAACAAGGGTTTACTTCTTAGGATATAAAAGCTTCTTTCTATCAGACTGGAACACATGTGTCTTGATCAGCTTGTATCTTGAGATACTTAAAAAAGAAGGAAAAAAATGCAATTTTAGCAATAGCTAAAATAAGGAAAATATCTCAGCCTGTCCGACCAAAACAATGACCTGATGCAGAAGTCAAGTCTATCAGGTAATGCTCAAGGGAACATTTTAAATAAGGAAAAAAGAGTGGAAGTGGGAAAAAAGGTCATCATTGTATTCTTATGCAGTAATGTTCCTCCACTAGCATTAACAGCTTATCTCACCATCTAAGCACTTCTCGATAACAGACTAGTTTTTATGTTGAGTACAGGCTGTACCAAGTCACTAAAACCATTCTATTGTTAAAGATTATATAAAATGGTCAATCTAAGTGTCACTTCTTCCTGCCCATCCCCCAGGATGCTGTGTTGCAATAATTCCATATAAAAGCCAAGCGTGAAGGGGGAGCAAAGTGCCAGGAGAGGCAGAAAATGGCACATTGCAGAGCCAGCAGGTGCATGGGACACCCCACCACCACAGAGGGCTGTACTGCAGCGTCACCTAAGCAAAGAGAAAAACCTGCAAATAAAACATGTTCAGCGGATTTTTCATTGCAAAACCCCATTTGTGTTTAGCAGTCTGTGCACCTGCAGAGATGCTGAGCATCTTTCCATGCCTTGTCTGGTACAACAGGTCCCAGCACAACACAGACGTGGGGGACGAAGCCGGAATAGGCTCGGGAGAAGTCCACTTTTCTGGCATTTCGAATGAGATTTCTAGATAACCATGCTATACCCAGGGCTCAGAAATCAACTGTGTCAGATCAAAACAATGGAGAACCACGACATTTGATAACTGAATTAAAAAAGCTGCTTGTTTTGTTAGTGGTGGTGGGTTGGGTTTTTTCCCTCAAGTAGGTTTTCATACCTATTATAGTGGGATTTTGAAGGGGTTTTCTGAAAAGGCCTAAACTGGTAAAAGGTGGCAGTTTGGGGCTCAATGACCAGTGTTCACGTGGGATGGGAAACAGCTCCTCTAAGTTTGAACAATCCCACAGGCATGATGAGGAGCAGGGCTTTGGGAACAAAGTCCTTCTATGCATGCGGGCAAAGGAATTCCTTGTACTGAAAGAACAATCAATTCCTAGCATAAAACAATGTTATAGACCTCTGTCACACCTGCCCTCAGTCATCTCTGTTTCTCAGCACCAGAAGGGCACAAAGCATTGCATCTCACCCTTAATGCTCATATTCCTGGGAAAACTGAGTAGGCAGGAGAACTGCATTCATTTGTGCAGGCTTGAGATAAGCCTTTGTTAAGTATTTGCTTAACATACAAATGCCTTTCACATTTCAAGATAGACAAATCAAGCCTATGTTCTAATTAAGGAAGGGATCGGATGAAGTCCTCCCTCCAGCAGAGATTTTCCAAAATTTTTGCCTGGATTCAGCTGCATATTCTAAGCACATGGATTGACAGGGAAGGGAGATGGGTAACAGAGAGCTTGTGCTATTTGTGATTTGTGCTAGAGAGTACATAAAGAAAGGGAACCAGAAAAATAATTCCCACTTCTCAGATGCCCAAGAGCTGATCGAGACTAAATACAGTTTGTATCACCAAGAGCAGCAAACCACCAGCATATCTCATTTTCATCTGCTATACACAGGGCTCCATGATGAGAGCTTTAAAGGCAATCTGCATATCATTGCACCAGGATATATGTTCTCTCACACACAGCACGCAGGCACACACAGGCATAGCTGTGTCATGTGCTGGCAAGTAACGGAGAAGTCGAGCAAACATACCTGAAATAGCTCACATGCTTAGAGATGCCAAACAGGCTCCTTACACCATTTCCAGAGGGTTTTTTTTCCCTAGCTCTCTGCATCCCCCAGCCACTCAAATAACAGTTGTTCAGATGGGCTAACTCTCTCACGCAGTCATCAATTACAAGGTGACGACTTGAAGAAATATCATTTGTCACTGCAAGCCAAAACGAGCAGCCCCACTCCTTTATGCTCAGATCTGATGAGGAGCTTCTCCAGGTCCAGGCTTGCGCCAGGGCTGTGTGTGCTCTTGCCCCACTGCCTGGTGGTCTTGCCTCCCCCCCACCACTTTCCTTCTAGCCTGCTCTCCCAGGCTTTTGCTGGGAGCAAAGCTTTCTCTCCTCTTCTCCGCCTCTTCCCTTGACCCAGCTGTGCCACCCATTCTCCCAGATGCTCAGGACACTGTGACAGCTGAAGCACAGCTACAAACACCCCAATCAACATGATTGCTGCTTTTTGGGAGCTTAATCCTGCTACTGCCCCATTGCAAAAGCACCCAGAACTGAAAGCGAGTGCATTCACAAGGAGTTGGTTGATCAACAAAGGAGACTGAGGACCAAACGTGTTTTGCAGAAGAACTCAAAGGATTTAGAAACCAGAGAAAATACCTGAGCAATGCAGAGGGGGTGTCTGGGCAATGGTAGGGGATGGCCCAGCTAAGGATGGGGAAGATAGCATGGAAATGGCAAATGAAAAAGAGAAGCTGGGCTGCCATGAAGAAGCTTACTGGCAAAGAAATCCAAGAGATGAGACAGGGAGCGGATGCTCCTTTGCTTTAGGTGTTTAAAACAGGACTGATGGTCATGGCAGATGCTGCATTGCAGGGCAGTGGGGAGGCCCTGGGCAATAGTGCCCTGCCAGCAAGGTGAGGCTGGTGTCCCCTACAGTGGGATTTGTGCCAGGGAACCTCTTCTCACACAGCATCCTTCCTGCCACTGGGGTAACCACAACAAATCCCTCTGGAGACAATTAGACTCCAAAGCCACTGCTTTCCCCTGGGATGGGGACTTCCTTGCATGGCCTGGGGGCAACAGCATATGGGAGTCACTGGGTTTGGCTTTGCAGTTCAATTAAATAAAAATAAAAGAATGAAAAAATCCCAGGTTCCCTCGCGGGGGGAGGGCAGGGAGGGGGACGATGTCCCCGGTAGCTGCCTACTAGCTCACAGGGTGAAGGCCCCACTGCCGTCAGCACAAACCAGCAATTACGATTAATGGGCTGTGGCAATCGGATCCCAGCGCTAACGGAGACAGCAGGTCCCACCATTTGCATGCAGTAAATTATTCAGGCTGTCAGCTGTTCGGATGTGGATCATAATGCTGCGGTTAAACGCTGGCCACATGGCTAATCTGAGGTGTGCCCACCAGCCCTGCTCTGGGCTGGGGCAGGCAGGACAGCTGTGCCACCGGCACGGCCCCGCAAGCCCCAGCCACAGCCCGGCTGTCACAGCATGCACACGGCTAATGGCGTGTCCTTCCGGCAGCTAAAAGCACCAGGAGAAGTTCAACAGTGCCTCAGCTTAAATTTCAAGTGTATGTGAACCTGGGAATATGGGGAGAATTGGATGTCAGAGAGCAACTTCAGTGACCAAACCTACCTGAGCCTCCAGACATGGACAGGTTTCTCAGGAATCAGATGAATGGCTGGAGTCAAAATTGGAGTATTCCTATACTAAAAATACAGCATCATGTAATAAACCCAGGGCTAGCCAGCTAAACCTGATTTTTACAAAGCCTAAGGTAGCTCTCCAGAAGGACCTCAATTCACATGAGTACGCAATGAGTGCTTGTCGTGAGCAGCCACAGGCCATGCCAGATGAACTAGATGTGCAGTGCCAGCATCCCCTTCTGCCTACCTGGCTGTGAGAAGTGTGTTTTAATGTACTGACCCTCATGCAAAAAATAATTACTTCAGAATAACCTTCTAGGGTGGAAAGACTGAACTCTCCTAAGCTCAAGTACTTTTTCCTGGAGCACAGCTTGAAGAATAGCAAACATGGAGCAGAAGGGAAAGGGTTATTTGTAAAGTAATGTGAAAAAACCCCCATTCCAGACAGTTGCCTACCTATGCATTGATGCAGTTCTTCATCCCTGTTTTCCCACGAAGAGAAGGGATGCCAAGGAACCTGACACAAACACAACACCAAACTCAGAAGGACAAGGTTGTTTCTTCATTAGCACCTCAGTGTGGACAACTGCAGCAAAATCCTGTCATTTACATTCAAATCAGACCTGCCTCATGCAGGGTCTGCCCACATTCACCGGTGCACAGCTTGAGAGGGGATGTATTTCATGTCAGGAGCTTGAAATGGTTCAGGGCTGTCCCTTGTGGCTCAGTACCCCAGAAGCACCTGTACCCTTGCTAAGCACCATCCTCCCCAGCAAATGTGCTGGGCTGCAGTACTGGCAGCTCTCTTGGGAGTACTTGGCTTTCTCAAACATGCAGGTCTTTTAGTGCAAAGGAAACATTTGATTAAGAAATATAAATAGTGACAGGCGTTATTCTAAGGAAAACTAAAAAAAACCCAAAACACCATAGATCAATCCTCAAGCCTTGAGAGTTTGATATCAAAAAATTAAGAAAAATAAAAGAGAGATGGCAAATAGTAAGTGTGAGCACAGTAGCATAAATTGGTAGGAGAGGCATGATAATAGCAAAACTGAAGCTTAGGGGCACAAGGTCACTTTGTTAAGTAAGTACCTACTTCAGAATGTTCAGGCAGATCAAGGTGCCCATGTCTGCTCAACCTCTTCAGCAAAGCGCTCACATCCATTTGAAAATGTCTAGGCGTATCCCACTCAGTCTGACTGTATTTAGGACAAGTAATTAAGAGTGTGATTGTCAGAAGGTCAAGCTATTTCAGATCTACAAAGACTTAAAATTCATTCAAGTGTTCAAAAGTATGCACTGAATAGTCCTATCGCAACCAAAGGGCCACGTAGCAGCACAGAAATTTAGGCAGCAGTATGGGTTTTCACACTTCAGAGCCATATTTTTATCCTCACTGAGGTCCAAAGTACTTATGCATCTATACGCTAGCAGTAAAACAACAGAGTGATCCTTTATGACAGTATGACCATAATCTAACTTGACAAATGCAGTTGTCAGCATCCCTTAAAGTAAATTATAACTACGCCCCCTTGGCTAAATCCTGAGCCCTTTCAAATAACAAAACAAAGAGCTCTCTCCCAAGAGCTGTGTTCTCTGCATTGTATTTTCTGACATGCTTTCCCACCATCAACCTTTCATCCTGTTGAACTAATTTCCATTGTAAGTGGCGTAGGGCAGGGAGGATAACTCCCGTTAACTTCACGCTGCTGAAGTGTGGGCCTGCCTAGAGGAAAGGCAGGAGAGAGGGCATATCCCTGGCAGGGCTGACCACCAAGCCCCGTGTCCTGCCGAACAGGGCAGCGCATACATACAACTGTGCTTTTCTGTAAAGAGCAGGTAAGCAGGGACTAACCACGGGGAAAAGGTCCTCTCCAGCTGCCCATCTTCAGAGCTCACAAGGGGCTGTGGTGGTTTGCGTCAAAGCGCTTGGTTGCAGCTCTTCCAACTTGTTGCCCTCACTGCTACCAGCAAACAAGCCACCCAAAATAAGGTCAGAGACATTGAAATTGACTCTTTTACAGGAGGGGCTCAGCTGAGCTTTGGGTCTTACCATGATGCAGACAAGAGATGCAGCAAGGCCCTGCCAGAGGCACTGTTGCAGGGGGCCAGCAGCACACTTTTTTCTTTCTGGGTAAATGGAAGAAAGAAGCCTTTTACAGCCTATTTTCTCCCCTCGGTACACATGTACATTTGTACTCTTTACTGTACTCTGTACACCTCTCTGGCTTGCACAACCTCCTGCTCTGCCCAGTTTCACTTGTCTAAGACTCAAACCTGCTCCAGGAAGACCTCCTGCCCTTTCAAACCCTCTTAATAAGAGAACTTCTTTGTTGTGAATACAGAACCTCTTGGTCTGTGTGTCCCATCTTGGTCTGGTTCTGCCCTCCAACAAGAGGGAAATGGTAATGATGCTCTCAGGGATGTGTGGGTGCTTTATCACCAGAAGGCTTCCCATGCAATGCTATATGCCTGCAGGGAGGGTGGATAGAGCCCAAGATGAGCAGGAGTTTGCTTTGTTGCTTTCATATTGTTCTCTGTAATTTCTTTATCCTAATGTTTTGGTTTTCACCCATAGGAATTCTTTAGGTGAACCCTGCTTTCTGAATCAACATTAGATCTCAGCCCAGCCTGTGTGGTCACAGTTTTAGAGGGAGATGAAATTGGGGTCCTGCTCACATGCATGGCTTGCTTCAACAAGAGAATGGCTGAACCTCAAAAACCCTGATCCTGGGGTTGCATCCTGCCCCTAAGCTGTGCCCAGTAATCTCACACATGGGCATCCTCTTGCCCCAGTGTTCAGCAGTGCTCTTCTTCTGCAGACAGAAAGCCCCAGCTTGTGCTAGATGCCCTCCCTCCCTCTGTCTCTCCACCCCTGTGCCTATAAGCACATCTTCCAAAACAAGCAACCATAATGATGAACTAGCCTCAAACTGAACAAACAGCAGGGTCAAAATTGTTTGGGAACTCACCTGGGAGTGAGTTTCTTGGGTGGGAAGCAGCAGAGCAGCTGCGCAAGAGCAGCAGCCTCTCCAAAGGGCTTAGCAGGACCCAGGGAGGAAGTGCCCATGGCCTTAGCACGCTGCATCTATGTAAAGGTACTATTGTAAAGGTATGTAAAAATATTGGTATTGACCTTGAAAATCATCTTAGGTACGGGCCTCTCCTGCTCCCATTCTTCCAGTGTGCAGCTTTCAGCAAAAGGACAAAAGTCTGGAGGACTTACAGGCTTATCAAATCATGCTTTAGCTCTTGCTGTACACACTAGCCACTCCTATTGCTGCCAAGAACACGGTGAGAGGTTTTGTCAGCTCGTCCAGCTTCCAACACGGCCAACTGCTCGCGCATACAGCAGGAGCAACAGAAGCACTCTGCCATCCTGCCTGCATGAGCCCTTGCCCAGCTGGCAGTGGAGCACAGCTCCTGTCCACAGAGTACAAACAGGAATCAGCAGAAATCCTTCCTCTTCATCCTAGCAGCTGAGGATAAACAAGACAGCCTGACGTGCCTGGTCACCACTGCCTTTCTCCCATCCAGGATCTCAGACGGACAATACCCAGACTCAGAGAGGAGATCTTCACCATGTCACCTAAACGCAGCTCAGAGTGGAGATCTCCAAGGCATAGACTGCAGCCATCTGGATGTGCCTAACTGCAAGGTTGAGCCCCGATCAAAGCCAGGACGCATTCAGCCAGCCAGCCTGATCCCACACACCATCTCAGGGCTCCTTAGATGACTCGGGATCGGTGGTGCCCACAGGCGCGTGGCCCTAGGGGGTAAATGTTTACAGCTGCAGGGCAGCTTCTGCTCACTGCTGCGCTCACAGCCTCAGCAGAGAGAAAATAGCAGGTGCATTAAGCTCCAAAATAAGATTATAACATGCTGTAAATTAAAGTACGATGAGCTCTTTGTGTTCAGTCAAATAAGGAATGATGCATGGAAAACAACAGGGGCTCACATTCATCTCCGGATGATCATTCACAGGATGCACAACAATACAATTTCACACATAGAAATCAGAGAATGTCTCTGAAATGTAAGATCTGCTCTTCCCGGGTGTATTTTTTTTCTTTTTCAGTAAAGATTTCCAATGTGCTGAAACCACTTATAATAATAATTGGGGGAAAAGAGTCTCTGGGAAATTATTGGCATGAACTTTTAGGTCTCTAAATTAAGGCCAGCCTAATTTTCCAATTAGGCAGCTTGATCGGCAAGATGACATGTGCAGAGTAGAAGGGCAGGCTCTAAACGGCATTTTTATGAACATTTCTCATGCCTGCAGCAGCCTTTCTATACCCAACAGCTGAGGAGTGCACTTTCCCATGCCGTCAGGGGTGAGGAGGTTACGACTCCAGCATTGTGGCCCTCGTTTTTCACACAAGAGCGCGGCGCGCCGCAGCGCTTGAAAGGGTGCAGCGCCGAGCCCCCAGCGCGCTGCCGGCTCCCCGCGGCCCCGCGCCCAGCGCCCCGACCGCGGCTCGCTTTAACCCGCCGGGGCCGGCGGCTGGCAGCGCTAATTGGGACGGGGAGGGCCTTTTTCAGAGTCGTTCAGTCGGTAAATGAAACTTCAGCTCCCCGGTGATCCAGCGTGTGCAGAGATGTGGCAGCCCGAGGTGCAGAGGGCACGGCAGCGATTTGAGCTGACGCTGCTCTTTCACAGCTCGAGCTGTCAGGCAGCTGCCGCGCTGGGCTGGCTCCCGGCCCAGGGAAGCCCCGGCTCCGGGCTGCGCATCCTCCCCAAGCAGCCTGGAAAGCCAAATATCGCTGTGAGTTTAGCCGTGATCTTCTGGGGAAAACAGGACCCCAAATCAGTGCGTGAGTGCCTCAGTCACTCAGAGCAAAGCCTGGACCCCAAGAGGCAATGAAATCACACATCAACACCTGCTCTTAGGCGAACCTGAGCAAACCATGCCTGGCCTATTCAAATGTCCTTCTCTGGGTCGAGCAATTCAACAGCTCGACCATGTTAGTTTGCCACGAGCCAGGGTAACTCCTGCAAGGGCTTTGGCAGACAGGCAAGGCAGGAGCTAACCAGTGACTACCAGCAGAGGACATTTAAACACAGGAGTCCATGGGCCGTCACCCCTTCTTGAAGGACAGCTGTGTCAGGGGCCAGGTGCTTCTGCCAGCCACACTGACAGCACTGCCCATCACCTCGGTGTGGCTGGCACCAAACTCTGAGCTTGGACGGACATCCTTTCCACACTGCACAGGAGCCTGGACCTATGGAAATGTGTCCCACTGAGCTTATTCTCAGTTAGTCCATACATACGGTTGGAATAAAAAAGGACCAACGATACCTTTGTTGGAAGTGGGAGAGGGCAGCAGCCACATGCAAGTAACCACAGCCTCCCTTGGACTACAGGGAAGGCCATGCCAACCAGAGAGCAAGCCAGCCTTGAGGATACGCAGAAGGTACTGGTTTCTGCCTTTCCTGCTTATGGAGAGCTCCAATTCCCAGCAGTCTTTTGAAAACTGGATCCCAAAGTGAAGACTGTACCCTCCTAGCTCAGAAGCAAATCATCTGAGGTCAGGGCATCCAGTAGCTCCAAGCTTTCAAAAATGGAGAAATGAAAAGAAGTAGCATTCAACCAGAGTGGCCAAGCAAGATGAAAACAGAATCACAGGATGGTTCTGGTTAAAAGGGGCAACTGGAGGTCATCTGGTCCATTCCTCCTTGCTCAAACAGGGCCCCATGGTCCTTTTTGTCTAGGATCATGTCTAGATTTTTTTTCAGTATTTCCATGGATAGAGACTCCATAATCTCTCTGGGCAACCTGTGCCAGTGCTCAGTCACCGCCACAGTGTAAAACTGTTTCCTGATGTTCAGAGGGAACATTCTGTGTTTCAGTGTGCTCCCACAGCCTCTTGTCTTGGCACTGGGCACCACTGGTGTCCTCCTTTGGGCCCTTTTAGAAGACAGGAGTGACATTTGCTTTCCTCCAATGCTCAGGCACCTCTCTCAGTCACCATGATCATCCAAAGATGTCAACATGGTGCCCAGACACTCACTGGTGAGGCAGGTCAGGATTAATACAAACTTTCTTCTCTGATGTGCTTGTTTCTGTTTTGGTAATTGGCACATTAGACTGTGGCCTTCAACCTCAGTCAGTTTTAGGTTTTATTTGTATTTAATTGAGTCATTTTGACAAGAATTGAACAACTCCTCTTCCTGGGAAGAGAAATTTAAATTTCTTCTCCATGCTATTGGACTGAGACAGTGAAATAACACTTGAGTTCCCATATGTATCATGTCTTAAACACAAACCAGGTCTGAGGTTGAGAAGATGTGCAAAGATCCAACCAGCCCAGCTGCTGTTGTGTGAAAGACAGTAATTTTCAGTAGTTCTTTGATTTCTCAAAAGAGACAGGAGAAAAAAAGACCCAGTTTACTACTCTGAAAGTCAACATTTTAAAATATTTATATATGCCACCACTTTCAGAAGCTAACTCAAAGCTGCAGAGTGACTACAGAATCTATCCCAAGGATGCCTTGGGTCCCTTAACCCAGTTGGGAAGTGTAACTTTTGGCTGCACTTGACACCCAGCTTGCTGCAGACAGAAATTAACAAATGGCACATTTCCTCATTAGAGCCACCATGCAGTGAGTGCATCAGGCTGCTTAACTCTGATCGAACGAGGCACAACCTAGAAGGCAACAAGAACATTTAGAAGTGTTTCAGATCTTACTCATGTTAGTCTAATGCAGTCATACCAGGGATAATATTTATTTTGGGTTATGGCCAGATGACAATGTAATAGCTCCATTTGGGCAGTCTAGACCCTTCATAGGCGATAAACAGTTCCCCAGAATGTATAATGTACTAAAAAAACACATGTAGAGTGCATGCTTGTAACTAGTAGAAATACTCTTTAGCCAAAACAGAAGACTGGAAAAGCTTTCCCAGCATATGGGATTAATTCTGTCAGAAAAAGAATAAAAAGCTTGAACAATAATTTGCCTGATTTACAAATGTGACAGTATTAAGAAATGAGGAGGAACCCAAACTTTCCAGAATGCCCTAAAGGAAAGTAAAATGTGAAGTATTCTTTTCTTTAGAAACGAGCTCAGTGCCAAAACTTTGGTGGCAAGATGCTAATTTGTTTTCAATAGGCAGGCCTGATTTCTTCAGTGCTTCCCTTTTTCCCTATCTCGTCACCTAAAGGCCTGGAATATGAAAGAGCAGACAAGCCTAGGGGGATTTACCAGGTCTTGTTATAGCACATCAGTCATCAAAAGAACATTGAACTATTCTTATTTTTCTTCCAACTCCACATCATGACAAAAATATTTTGCTTTCCAAGTATGTAGAAAGTGTTTAATGTTCTGTTCATAAAATAAAAGGTAGAATTCTAGGACAGCTTATTAAAGCCTTCAAAACAGAACTAGAATAAACACAAAAGACAAATTATTGCTTCAGCTAAAGCCCAAATCAGCTTTTACCATTTTTATGAAAGATAACTTTGTTTATAAGCACATCTGTTAAGCCACAAAGCGCTATGGACATTCAGATACATTTAAGTGGACATGGGGTAGGGTGAAGTTCACAAGCACTTCAGTTACAGGTCTAGAAAAGGTAAGTGTCCTCCTAGCACAATGTGTGGAAATACTCCTTACTTGTGCAGAAGGGAAGATTTGAGCCTGCCCACAGGCATTTGCTACAGAATGACCCCTACAGAGTGCCTGACTGAGCGGGGAGGCAAGGCCAGGATGGCAGCAGCCTCCTCCTTCCTCTGCTGAGGATGCATCTCATGCTGCTCTCTGAGCACTCAGCACTACAATTCCGAGTGCAAATTTTACACCATACTGATGCATGAATTACAACTGCTTGAAGTGAATCTGCCATGCCCATCCAAATCTAAGTGAGAAATTTGTCAGCTAACAGATGTGGGCAGCATGCAAAGCAGAGTATGATAGAGGATGAGGAAAACTCAGTATCTGCTAATGGAGTGGGGTTTGTGTTGTTACCCGAAAAGTTTAAGAGCAAAAAAACTTCAACATTTTCAAAACTCAAGTCTGTTATAGGAAAAAAGCCCCAAATATCTGAAAAACAGATGAAGACACAAAGAGATCTGCTAACACCAAACGTCTTCTCAGCTGCATAATCAAAAAAAGGTGAGAGAATAAATCCATATGATTTTAGTAATGAACTTTGCTTATCTGGTCTTTCAGAGTAAGACAAAATTACAAAATTTATAAGAAAACGCACCATAGCATGTAGACAAGTTCCTGATTTTGGCAGTCAGATGAACATAGTTGCAGAACTTGGTTTATGCTGCCCTCAGGATTCTCAGCAAAATGACACATTTCCATTTACAGCTGGAGTCTTGGTATGTATAATAGCATTCATTTGGTTCATATTAGTAGTACATGGAGTATATATATAGTGATAAGAGTATTCCAGGCAGTGCTGTGGGCTGGGCAGAGTGCCACAGGAGCTGCTGGGCTGGCTTTAGCCTTCCTTTATGTTAGTAGAAGCAACTATCCTCTTACCTGAAATAAGAATGACCTCCAAACAAAAATTCAGGTTGATACCACTGCCCAAACCAAAACACACTCCAAGGCCACTCAGGGATCGGAACCACCTGGACAAGGAAACTTCACTGTGCACTGCTCTTGTACATACACTTGTGCACATTTGATAGCAGAAAATGCAAAGAGAAGGAGCAAAAAGGAATGTGGCCATGAAGAAAAACGGGAACTCCTGGGGACAGGGAGCACCAGAAGAGAAGTGTCTACATTTGTTATTTTTCTGTATGGATGGCCCTAGAAATACCTGCTTGCATTATCAATTTCTACTCTGATAAAAGACTGGAGTAAAACAAGAATAGTCTTATAGACACAAGTCATGCAATTGCGCCATCGTGGCTGTTCAGTAATGAACGCCAGTGGTTTCTTACTCTGTGTAACATGTAGTCTCCACATACTCTTGGTATATGCAGGTATTACAATGTCCTGGGGTGACATAATGACAATCATAATATGAAATGCAATTGCAACAGCCCACCACAAAGACATTTCAGAATTCCCTGCTCTGCCTTTGCAATTCTGCCTTTGGGAGCTGTACAGAATTGAAGCAACATGTGACGGGAACAGGCTACCCCAAATACAGACTCGCCCATGGCATACCCCTTGTATGAAGAGTTTGGAGGGCCAATTAATAAATGAAGGTCATCGAAGATGAGCTGGGACAACAACTGGCTCGCTGAAGGCCACAAAGACTAGCAGCAGCCTAAAGCCATTGGAGGTTCAACCGTGCAATTTGTATGACTGGGTCAGT
Source organism: Origma solitaria (assembly GCA_013397895.1). NCBI lineage: Eukaryota > Metazoa > Chordata > Aves > Passeriformes > Acanthizidae > Origma > Origma solitaria. The sequence goes on along the minus strand of VZRL01005189.1, from coordinate 394,283 downwards.
TTATGTCAACCCTTGGGTCTCCAAATAAAACAGTACACTGGATTTGAAATAGAAACTACTACAGCCTCTAAAAGCTACTTCTCTAAAGGTTATCCAGAGGAAGGTTGGATCAAATCACTATTTGATACCCTATTGTGAAATAATTCTCATCCTGCCCCGAAACATTAACACATATACTTCCTCCCAAATCACTCTTACTGAAGGTTGATCAAGTATGTAGGATGAGTTACATCCAACAGACAGGATTTCCTTGATATTTTAAATCACTCCTGGCTTCATACAAAGGCCTTCTTTTCCTACTCTAGTGATAACTCTTTACCTGGAGGCTTACAACCAATGAAACTCATGTTCAAAATCCCCTAATTAAGGATCACGGAGATGAATGAGCAAATTAAAGCAACAAAATAAGCTCACATTGCTTGTTTGCTCTCTCTTGTTTGGATCCATATTGATTTCAGAAACAAAATTTCAGCCTGCAAAACTGTAAAAGGATCTGCTGAAACACACCCATTCCTTCAGAATGGTTATATATTTACTGTGTGATTCTTCCTAGTATCTGGGTAAATAAATACCTTATACTAAAAATATTCTCCTTGACAAATCATGCATGAGATGCATTTTGGAAACTACCCATATCAGGCTACATCAGGCATTGGAACAGCCTGCCCAGACAAGTGGTGGAATCACCACCTCTAGAAGTGTTAAAAAAATTTGTAGATGTGGCACTTAAGGACATGGTTTAGTGGTGAAGATGGCAATGTTGGGTTAACACTTGGACTCAATGATCATGGAGATCTTTTTCACCTTTAATAATTCTATGATTATGTCTGCACTGTACCACTTGTTTCAGTGTTATGAGAGGGCAAAAGCAGGAAATCAGTTTTCTTGTGTTTATTTGGTCAAAGGTTTTCTTTTATCCAGAACTGTAAGAAACAATCAAACCACTGTGCCATACGGCTGTGGTTCCAGGTAAAAAGGCACTTCAGTTGTCCTTTTGCTATTGTTTTTATGAGTTAAAAAAAAACCCAGAACAAAAAACAACAAAAAGCCACCCCAAAACCAAACCAAACCAAACCAAACCAAACCAAACCAAACCAAACCAAACCAAACCAAACCAAACCAAACCAAACCAAACCAAACCAAAAAAAAAAAACCCCTTTAAAGAATAAATTACAATGTTTAACCTATAAACAGGTTAAAGCTTTTGTATCCTGTTCTAAACAAATTTTGTTGGACCACATGAAGACTTGCAGAGCTTGGGTGGCAATCTGACCCACCAGCCAGCTGTGGTGGAATTGCTCCCCACTTCTGCACTCTGATGCCATCTTATCCAAGCACCTCCTAGAGGAAGGCAAGGAAAGGCATGTGCGAGCTGTGGCAGCCTGGAACCTGCTCCCTGGTACCCTGCTTCTTTAGAGATTCCTTATCTCCTCTTCCCTCACATGACTGAGTTACCTATGTACTCAGCCATGAGAGGCAGAAGGAGCTACACCATCCTTCAGCAGCTCCATCACTGCCTCACATGGCCTGCTCCAGCAGAAAGATGAGGTGACTGTGGATTTGAGTAATACATCCTTAAGCCAGTGTGCATATTGCTGAATTTTGTGCAATTTCCTGATTAACACACATATAAAAGAAATGGATTGTCTCTGGACAGTCACTGCAGACAAACAAGTCATACTACCTTAACAAATCTCATTTCATTCCAACATTTGGGAAAAATACTTTAAGATTAAACAGGCTTTCTTTTGCAATTCAGTGGTATGAATGCCAAATTTCACTTTCCCTAAGCAGACCTGCTAGGCACTATGCAGATCACAAATGATTGTGCAGAATTCAGATGTGGATATACCAGAAATCAAAACAAATGTTCTCTGATAACAAAAACGCCAAAAAGGTATAGGAAACACCATAGCACAATTCTTGGTTGTGTGTTCAAACACTCATTATATTTATCTTAAATATATTTACAAAAACCTAATATCTACACTTGGACAACTATATTGAAACAGTTTCTTTTCATTTTTACGAATCACCAGAGAAAATTTACTAACATGCATTGGAAATGGGAGCTCTGATTAAAGCAAAGAATAATTTCTAGTTCCTCATGGAGATGGAGATGGAGATAAAAGCATGATGTATTGTAACAGATGTTAAATCCAGGATCTGCAGTAAACAGCCTGCACTGCAACTTGGAAATCAGAAACCCTTGATGTTGTTCTGTCTGAAACACCATCCTGGAAGCAGCACCTAGACAGCAAGCTTTGGACATCCTCCATGGAAGATCAACATTCTTTTGGGATAGTATGATGGACTCGGAAATTCTTTATATAAGAACATGAAAATATTCAGTGAACCTACAGAAGCTCAGTTAACCTTTCACCTTTAAATCTAAAGGCAAAGAGCCAAAAAGATGTGTGAATGAAAGTGGAGCAAGAATCAGATACAATGTGCTTATGGTCTTTTATTGATCTCGTTTTTCACATGACTAAGTGGACAGAAAATTTTCATGTATTTCCTGAGGAAACATTTAATTTACGTAACTTGTTAGAGAGCACAAAATTAATTTCTTTGCAGTAAAGTTACTCCTTTTGCTTTGTTTGCTTGCTCTCTGCAAGCCCTAAAAGCACTGCATCAGCTTCCAGCAATGTTGTATCACAGGCTGCCCCCAAGAACCTGGACGTCAGCTCAAGATCCAGCAGTCTCAGGCGTACCCGGGTTCCTCTCTGATACTTTCTGCGAAGAAAAGGAGAGAGAGGGAAGAAGGTTAAGTTTTGTTAAGCAACAGTCTTGCATCTCCTAAGGCTTTCTCCTCCCGGCAGACCCAAGTAGCAGCCCCACAGAAAACAAAGCGCTGCAATGAAGTCCAATACTTTTGTAATGCATCAGCACTAAAACTGCTGGGATACACTCTGTACCACCACAGAGCCAGTCTCTGCTGATACAGTCCTGTCCATCAAAGAACAGACACCCCCAGATCCCACTGTGGGAATGCAGCCTCTACAAAAAAGCAGTTTATTATATGGGAAACTGGTTTTTGTCTTCCATCAAAATATTTTACTGTATCATCTGCTATCATGCCAACAATTATCTGCAGGACAACATATCATCAAAGGGGAGGAAAAGTCATCATTAGATCACTGGTGACATTGCTATTATCAAAAAGTATAATGCCAGCTAACTATAGTTTATATTTCCAACCCTGGGCCTCAGGCAAGGAACTTTTCTTGTCTTATCCCCCCATCCAAAGAGTGGGCATGATCTGCAAGTTTTTTATTACATATAATTAAAAAGAAACCCCCACAACTATTGTAATGAAACATTCTGCCTACAGGCTTGGGTTTTATTGTTTTATGCTCTCTTTTTTTCCTTCTTTTTCCTTTCAAGTCAGAAGTGTTCAATGTGTTTTTAAAACAGACTCTGCATTAAAGATGGCCACGCCAAATTAGTGAAGATTTTTAAAATACTAGCATGTTTTATAATGCACCTGGAGAGCTACTGATTGAAGTCCGGCAATAAAACTGAGAATTATTCTTCTTTTGAAAGTTCAAGTTGTACTTTTTTCCCTAATCAAAGCATAAAGAGCTGAAGATGCAGCAAGCTTGACTACCTTGAGCAAAAGCAAGAGAAAATTTGAAAGGCTCTCAAGTTACCAACAGGAAAAAACGTTAACAGCGAAGTCTGGTTTCACCCATTTCCACCTTGCTCATTTTCACCTGCAGCTTGGGCTGACAATCTTCTCTGCCTGACGACTGTTTGCTAGCATGAAGCAAAACTGAACCAGATTTCAACTTTCTTCAGTTCATCAAACCGAGATTAATTTGAAAAACTAAACATCTTAGGAAAAGATCCCGGACTTGCATTTATGGTGGTTTTTCGTTGTATTTTGTTTTAATTTTTTGTCAGTGCTATCTTACTCCCATGCCTCCTGGTTAATATACTCGGCTATGATCCAGACTGCAAAGGAAGATCACTTGACGCCTCCACCCTGAGTAGGTGTATGGGATCCATAGGGTAGTCAGTCAGAAAGTGCCAACACTCATCCCAACAAATGCTGTGATGATCTGTATGAGTCCAGTGGAAGTAACACACATTTTCTTAAAAACATAAAAGTGAAGACCCTCACCAGTCCAAAATGCAAGCAACCGCTGCTGCAATGAAAAGTATGGCAAAACTACCAAAGACAGAGCACAGCTTATGTTTGGTCGTTACCTAAAAAGTTGGAAAGGATTGACTCTGTCCCTTTCTCTGTGAAATATATGCATTTCAAAACAGGACAGTTTCATAACTGATGAGAATTATTTACAAAACCTAATGTGCAACATTTCAGTGTTGCTGAAATCAAAAGACAATGCATAAGACCTTAAAAGTGGATGGTATCTTCCAGGATTTGTTAGGCTTATTGAGAAAAGAGTTCTCCAAAGAAGTTTTGGGATAAGGAGGGGAATGAGAAGGAAAGCTCAAAGCTCCTTACTGAAGTATCTTAAATGAAGACCATTGACTAGTAGTTTTAGCCATTTGGGTATATGGGAGAAATTCCCAGAAAATTCTTTAGCATGAACCAAACCTTCACCTTACTGACAGCTGCTGGCTAGATGGGTTGCCTTTTCCTCTAACCATGAAGTTATCCTGATCCCTAACAATATCTTTCGTATAAAATATCAGACTTTTCTGCCTTTATCAATGAGGGGGGGGGACAGGATTAGGTTTTGAGAAAGAGAAAAGTAACAGGGAGAGAAGGAAATTTGAGAGGCAGAAATGGTCTGTGGAAACAGAAAATAAGGAGCAAATACCTTTTAATGAGAAAATAGGAGGCTTGAGAAGATAGAAAAGAAGGGATAAATGTAAAGCATGTGTCAAAAAAGCACTGAAAACACTGCAGGTGAATTGCATAGAAATCTAGGAAACTATACTATATAGAGTAGAAGCAAGAAGAGGAAAAAAGTCACTGAAAAGTAAAGACTGCATAAAACTATTAAAACCTGACTGACACTAAACTCTGATTTTTGAATTACAACATTCTGTGCTGCTTTTAAAAATCTTAATATATTTTAAACCTAATAAAACTTAAGACTAACACTAGTGGTTCTGTAATAAATTTTAAAGACCAGTCATCCCTCTCCATTTTTCTCCTCTCCTTCCTCCTACAGGAAAAGCAGCTCACCAGTAACCTAAAGCAGGACACTGTTGAGAAAACTAACTTCAGGGTCCAACCCATTTCCACAGAGATCGAACCGAATGAGGTTTAAATTGAATTAGAAGTCCTCTCTCTATTTGGCAGCACACAGTGGGAGAGATATCGAGCTCCATCTTTGTAACTGAAATACAAAGTATAAGTTTCATCACACATCAGTTCCTTTTGGGCTGGTTGCTTGACTACAGTGATGTTTTACAAGGGACTAGACGAAATTAATTTTTTCTAATCAAGCCTTTAAAAGTGCTATTTATAACCAGGGAAGCCCACATGCAAAATCTGTGAAGTAACTGTACTTCTCATGATTAATACATCTAATTTTACAGAAAATAAATCAATAAATAATCTTAAGCATGAGTCCCCCAATTTTAGCACTGCTCACTGTACAGTCTGCAGAGAACTTTGCTCATATTTCAACATTTCAGCATATATTTGTAATGCGAAATCCAAGCAAATTGTATTTTCATAAGAAGAATCACAATCTTCAATGCTGCTTCAATAACTCAGAAAGATTCCAGACACTTTAATTGTACTTAATTCAATTATTAAAGAAGCTTTTCCAGTCACAGCACATCTGCTTACAGAAAATCCCAATGAACATCTTTTTGAGGAGCTGACACAACTGCCAATTTATATGAATATAAACATTTGGGTTTGTGACAGATGTTCCCTACAGCTAAAACACTTCAAGAGTACGTGGATGATGTAGAAAAAGCAGAAACATGAACACAATATGCAGTGGTGGTCTATCCACCACATTTTAGAGCAACAGGAAATGATAAGCTGCTCCATGCATAGTAATCATATTCTATCCACAAAGGTATTTATCCTTAAAACAGATAAAACTATCCTATGGTTAAAGCAGAAGCTTGAAGCAGGACCCAGAAACAAAGCAGGCATTTTATTATTTTCACGAATAGCGGCCTAGGAGACACAGGACACCAGTGTAAAAGGAAAGAAATCATCCACTTACTCCATTTTGCAAAAGGACTTGCTTTATTTTTAAATAACAATGCTGGTATTCAAGATCATCTTATCCAATGACCATCAGCAGGTACCATTAACCTTCATCCAACCCCCAAGCACTGTGTTTCTCAAGGATCCATGTGTTTTCCTCCTACCACTTCCTATGGCCAGGTAAGACTATTAAATTCACTAAGAAGTAGGCAAAGGTGTTTAGTTACATACATAAATGAAGGTATAAGAATTTCTCTAGAATTTAAAAAAATTGCAAGTAGACTCAAAGCTTGATCCACTTCCATAGAATTTATTTACAATAGTTATGAATTCAACATTTTGGGAACACCAATTTTGAATGGATGGACTCCACCTAGCAGCCACATTCAGAGGTGGGAATCCACTGGCTGCTGTTGCTGAGCTATGACCCCTTCTCAGGCCAGTGTGCACAGCACCCACTGAAGCACCACCAGAAACCTTTGCCTGAACTTCAGCCAAGGAACAACGGGTCCCAAAAAGCTTTCTCGGTTTTAAATGGGTACCTGCAGGCTTCTCTCCAACTCTTCTGGGAGAGGGCAAAGCACTAGGTACAAGGTCTACCATCCCTCAAACATCCACTTCCAGAAGATGATGTTTAGTTAAGTTAGAAGCAACCTAAATAACTGCTTCAGTGCTCTTAGTAATTTTTGAACTGTCATGGAGAAGAATTAGAAAAGAAGCAAAATGAAAATCCTTTTTCTTATTTGAACCGTAAATGTGTGCAGCCACATATCACCAATGTAACATAGAAAGGAAGGGCACAGAGAAAGCACACAGTATAGCCTTGCTAATGGTGCTAAAGAAATTTTAAAAACAAATACAAAAAATAAAGTTTATGTCCTGTCAGTACTTTAAAAATAGGGCCTATTACCTTTGCACGCAAATATCAATCTACTGGGTCTTAACTTACAAGAAGTAGGTCTTCTCTTTGCTAATCACATGAGTAACACAGTGTGCACTTTCAAACTCAAGTGACTTGGAAGCTTACTTCTGACTGTCTATATCCCTTTTACTGCAATTTGTTCTCTATGCTGATCCTTTTATTTTTGCACTGAAGCTTTAAATGTCTCAAAATCTTAATGGTAAATTAAAGGGTTTAGCCAAAACTCCCCAGACTCTTCAGTCAAGATTTTAAACTTGTAATTTTCAAGTGATTTTATTATGCAAAAGATATATGAAGAAACAAAAAACCCCAACATTTTTACATAATAAAACGAGAGGGGGAGGATATGGAATGACATATTTCAGCTCCTGCTAATTAAGAATGCTGGAGGAGGAAATGTGTTTTTTTTTTTTTTAATAACTTAAAAGTCACTCCAGGTTACAGCAAAAGGTCTACAAATGGAGTTACCTTGGAAAGCGATGAGCATTTAAAAACAAGGAGGCTATAACTAAAAATGGGGATTCTAATTATACCAATTTTGGCCAAGAAAATAGGACAGTAGTTTTGCAGGTGTGCAATTTCACATGCAAAGGAAGCATCCTCATTACTAAATGGCATTAAGAACTTTATTCAAACTCTAAATTATAGGTGTAGACATTAAAGAATTTTGTTAAACTATCCAATATTTAAAACTGCATGTGATCACAAATTAGCAAGCAGTGCTTTCTCTATTAAAACTACTCAAGTTATTAGTTTAAAATTTAAGGCAACAAAGCTTCTATTCTTGGAAACGTTGCTACAAAAATAACAATGTAATTACAGAAATGGTTGACTCTCACCAGGTCTTGGCTGCTATTTTCCACTCATTTCAAAAATGCATTCACAGATACCTTCTATTCCATACTACAAAAATACAGGACAGATATTTTGAGACAAGCAGAATATTTTGGCTCATATACCCTCTACTTTGTTACTGGTTTTCAGTTTCCATTGCCTCCTTTCGGAACAATAACCTGTCCAATACAAAGCTTAATGAACTTGCTAGGGCTGGCTATAAACACTCTCATCCACTGTCAATTCTGCCATGCCCTCTGTCCCACCCCTCAGGAATGTGCATTTCTGAAAGGAGTAGAAAGGCAACTCTTAAACCTGGGGTTTAATTCCTACACCGAGGGTGTAATTTAGAGAATTTAATTTGATTTTTTACATTTTTGCATAATTATTTTTAATGTCTCCCAGCATGGTCTAGTGATGGCTTTCAAAAACTGCAAAAAAAGGAATGCCTCGATTATCTTCCATACAAAATCAATTAATATAAAACACTCCAAAGACATGGTTAGAGTTGAGCCATGGTACTCTCGGTGAATGCCATCAGAAGTCTCGATGCCTTTCATTTTTGCACTGTGAGAATTTCAAAGTGTGTTTTTCAGATTCATTATTCAAGAGGTTTTGTTACAGTGCCTTCGCACAGTATAGAACAGTTTACGAAGTTTGCAACCATTTCACTTCCTCTTTTTCTTTTATTATGTGAAAGACACCACATTATCAACCTCAGAAAAAATACAAGAGCAGCAAAAGTAGTGAAATAAATTGACCATCACTTTCTCTCCATATTTTTTGTTCACCATTCTTACCACCGTTCAAATCCACTCAAAATCGCCCTGTAGCTCCTCATCAGTAATACTGAAATGATAAAGCACCCCCAGAAGCAAACCCACCTCTAACTAACTGCAGCCAGCAGCAAAGCAGTGCGGCTGGTGTGGAACGAAGCTGTGTGCAGAACAATTCATCTTGTTTCTAAAAAATGTTTTGAAGCATTCACAGATGCTGCCTGAGCCCACATTGGTCTCAACTTCATCAGCAAAGGGACGTCCTGTAGCTGGCTTAAGGAGCACAGATCTGTATGATTTTTGTATAGGTCACCCTCTGACACCCCATAGGGAAGGAGCTCCACAAAAGCATACCACTTTCCAGAAACTTCTCCTTCATTGCCTGTATACAAGAAATTCTTGTTCTGAAGAAATATGGATGAAAACAGCAGATTACTGTCAAGCAGAAGGCAGCACATTTCTATGTACAAATCTACATCTTGCTAAAGTGGCATTTTGCAGCAAGGTAAACATTGCACAGGTAGTGATGGGGACGGCAATCCTGCATCCAGCAGGTCCAGACAGCAGTCATAACACACACCCTGCCCCTCAGCATGAGCTCCTAGGCCATGCTGGGGCAAAAAGGCCAGATCCCAGTTTTCTACACAGCAGCAATAGCAGGAAGTGGCAGCAGAAATGTACTGTGAATTTTGCACACAGCAGAACACAGGTGGTAAAAGAGATACTTGGAGAGTAGTATCATAAGGCAGTATCCTGCTGACAGCCTCTTTTTTAAAGGCTATTAAAGACAGGACAAAGAACATGCATAAAACTGAATAACCAGGCAAAGATCTTGATCAGTTATTAAAAAGACTGAGCTGTCTATACAGAAAGAAAATACTGGTATTAAAAGATGCTTAAATCTATCTGGAAAAAGCATGTAACAATCAGGAAAGTGAAGTCCAACTAACACAGATGAGAACAACAATTTGCAAATAATATTGATGAACCAATAGGAAAAAGCTCCAAGCACTGAGACTTTTCAGCCATTGATCACTTCAGTTGAAGAGATGTCAAAACAGATGTGCTAGTTCAGTTCAGGATAACCTGCTGAAATGTCATGTCTCATGATACAGTCAAGTCCTGAGAGATGACCTGAAGGTCCCTTTCAGTTTAGATTTTATTCATCCATTATTTATTACCACAGCATCCAGTCATTCATATAAGGGACGGATGCTCAAAATAGGATTTTCAAAGCATCTCTGTTCTCTGCAGTCAAACACTTCACAAAAACGCTCCAAGGTTGCTGGCCACATTCTATCAGAAAATGCCATCTCACTTCTTGTGACTCATCAATCCATTACCACTTCAGATGCATTTGTTTCCTACTCCATTTATTTTCCTCTTTCCTTGAACTAAGAAAGAAAACATGCTCTCATTTATGCTGAGCAGTTACTGATTGTGACACCCGCTTAATTTTCAGAATATTTTTTCTCCTTGCGTCAAAACCATACTTCTACAAGGAAATAGGCTATACTCTGCTAGAAAGAAGCAGAGATCTAGATACTCTACTACATAAAAGCAGATAAAAGCCTCTCATATTCTTGGAAGCATTTAGCAGAATGCTTTAAGAGTGTGTGAAACGATCAACTTAAACAACAGCCATTGTCACCTGGTGTTTTGGAACAACAGTGCATAAGCAGATCCAATGGCAAACATTCTCAAAACCAACAGGTTTCATGCATCTGAGGAAGTCCAAAGCCAAACCCCACTTTGCACTGACCACCATCTAAAGCAGAAATTTGAAATGAATACACAAAGAGTTTGGTCATATTAGCTAGATGCTGATGTGAAAAACACCCTGAAGCCCTTGAGTATTCCCCCTGGACAACTGGAGCTTACAGAAGTGCTAATGTCACTGCATGCATGGACACTTGGGGGGAAAAAAGTACTGAACAGATTGGTACAAGCAGCAGAATTTGGGAGTCACCCCATTGTTAGGGGGTGAAATATTATCTCTCTTTATGCTTATAGAGCTGTCCAAACCCATAATTTATTGGTCAAGCCCTGTCAGCTTCATTTGACCCAAGCACAGGGACTTTGTCATCTTTCCCCACATCTCCACTGTTGGCTATTGAGATGACAGCTGACTGAAACTAGCACAGACATCAGTGAATGAAACATGTAACTTTTCATTCCTATCGCTAAAAGAAGGTAAATGCAAAGCCTGGCAAGAATTGTTTTATAATTGTCACAGAAATGCATGAAACAAACCATCGTGAACACACTGCCAAGCTCTGCTATTACCATGATATCAATAATCAATGGCATTTGTGTCTCTGACAGCAAAAGAATATAGCCAAAGGCGTCAAATATTTAAATCTAATTCTCTTCCAGTATGGACATATAGAGTCTCAGTAGAATTCCTTATTTGTAAATCACTTCTAAAAAGTAACATGCTTGTCCTCAATTCAAACAAAACCCAAAGTAGCCAATATTTCATTACTAGAACAAACAAACAAAAAAATCTTGCTGTAACTTTTGCTACAGTCTCTGCAAGAATCAATTTGCATTCACTAAAACCTTTGGTACAGCATCATTCCCTTTTTTAGGGAAGGAATCCACAGAATAATATGTATTTTAAAATGTACTTCATATTACATCAAAGATGAATGCTGTAACCTTTTCTCCACGGCACAGAGAGGTAAGCTCTGACAAATGAAACTTGCAAGAGGTGGCTCCTGTCATCTAAGAACTTGTATCAGATATAGTTATGTCATCATACAGTAATTTATGCCAGTTGCTTTCTCAGAGTATAATGTAAAGCATATCCTTTAACTTGAGAAGAAAATGAAAGAAAAAAGAAATCAGAGTCTTTACTCTGAATTTTCATATTTTTTCCACAGTTAAAACTATGAAACAAAGCATTTTAATTAAAATATTGCTTTGTACCTTAAAAAATGTTTAAAAATAAAGACAATATACTTAAATATATACTAAAAAATTAGCCAATTATTTTACAAAACACTAAACAGCCCCATAGCCCTTTATGCTTATGAGCACCAGAAGCCAGGCAAACACCTCCAAAGATGAAAGATAAAGGTAGCCAAGTAGAAAAAACAAAAACCAAAAAAGCAAACTAATGTGAAGTATGCTCTAGCTCACATTCTTCTATCCATCTTTCCACAAGTAATTCCCATTGTAATTCCTACCCCTTCTCTTTCCCATGCTGAGACCTTGTCTCAGTCAGATACTTTTCATGTACATAGTCCTAAACCTTCAGCCCTTCACAGCTCAAATTCACTTTCCACAATGCTGTTCTAGTTTTCCTAATAGATGTGGTCTCAATCTCACTCTCTTTCTACACCTCTTCCATTTCCTAAATCATAACTTCTCTGGCCTCTCTCTGTCTCCCTGGGATCTCTGACCAGGCATTTCCAGTCTCCTTTTCCTATCCCACAAAAAACTATTAGACATATTTTCTTGCCCTCTCTTACTTACTGCCTCCTAATTCATCCTAGTCCCAGCCCATTTATCTAGCCAACCTCATTCTCTTCTCTGTTTCTTACCCCAACACAACTTTCTCTCTCACCAGTACCGACTAAGTTCAGTTGTCGTCTTTTTCTTGCAGCGCTTCTCAGTTTCCTCACTCAGCTGATTCCAGTACCCCCAGCACAAGCCATCCTGGCAGGTCTCTTGTAAGAGATTATAGGTAGTACATTTTGATAATTCAGACATGGTTCTTATCAAAATTCAAATCAGACTGCCCTTTTCTATCTGGGTAATGATACTAGCTATGGGAATAATGACAATGAATTTAAAAACCTGCCCAGCTTTGGTACTCAACTCTCAAGCTTTGTACAGCTTGGAGAAGCTGTCACACAGGAGAATCCTCAGCAAACTGGGATAATTCACACACTATCAGCAACTTTTTGCAGATACATCTTCTAACCCTGCTCTGATGCTCCCATCTGCATCTGATGGTAAGTACTGTCCATGACCTTTCTATGTCTTTAAACTTCATCATAGCCATAAATTAGATTTATTCTTCTCTTGGGAGAGCTGGGTGCAGAAGACATGTAGGGAGGCTAAAATGGCTGTTCTGGCGGCAGTGAGTGCTGGTAACCATGTTAATGTAATGCTGGCATACAAAGACAGACAGAAAATGGAGCTGCTGAACAGCTGCAGCAGACACCTGAATTCTCAGTGGCAGTGGAATGCAACAGGAGAGATGCAAAAGGTGCTAAAGATGAGGGAAGGCTAGGCACTAATGGTCTCAGGAAGAATGGAGGGGGTGAAGAGAGGGGTCTGGAGGAGATACAGGTTGAGGAATACAACTTTGGAGCATGTAGGTGAGGTCTATGGAGAGAGTTGATGGGCTTGAGCAAAAAGGAGGAAGAAATGGATGGGACTCTAAGACAAGAGGAGCTGGACATACCATATGGCTCCTCTTTATCAATCAGCTAAGGCCAAGGGAGGATTACTCCTTCCCAAAGGACTGCTGAAAAGTACCGGCCTCTTCCCTGAACCTTCCTATTCCCTTGTCTTTCCCCAACTCTCCTTGTGGCTGCTGGTGCCTGCACAAAGCACTGCCTGTCACATCTGCCCTGTGGCTTGCTCAGTCACTCTTGCTGCTCACTGTGGCAAAAGTCAAGTCACATTTATGTAACAATTGGTCTGTAAGATGCAGCATATGCAGATTGCTCAGACAACTGCAAGACACTCAGCTAAAGATTTTAGCTAAAAATGTCTGACAGTATGGTCTAAAAAAGCTAAAAGAGGATAAAATGGGATCTGGCAGGGGAAAAGTCCTCCTGTAACAACAGATTATAAAGCTAACTATTTCCAGTGCTCCCCATCCATCCTGAGGCACCACTGAGTGTGCATATCTGGAATATATGCCTGCATTTCTATACCAGAGAACATTACCCGACATTTTAAGGTATATCAAATAATAGTTCTTGAAGGTTCAATTCCTTGTCCGTGTCCATTTAAATGAATGCCTCAAGAACAATCTCAGCTACTTACATTATAAATGAACAATACAGACTAACACTGAACAGACTTTTTGATGAAAAAGAGTTCATGGTGCTCCTGTAAAAGGAACATTTTCAGATTAGGTTGGGAACATTTCTTTGTAAGCTAACACTTGCATTATTCATTCCAATGGCTTTCACAGTTAATAACAGTCTATTCAGAGACAACATGAAAATCTTATTGGGGAATAGTGCCTTAAAAATGCAACCAGTTTGACACTGTCAATTTGATTTTCAGGAACTGGCATGGAAGAGTGTGAAGCATGGGAAGGCTCACTTCTTTGCAGAATGCTATGCACTTGCCTTTGAAAAGAGAAAATATTTCATGGTTCTACTTTCTGCTAAAAACCCTAACATATTAATAGATCTTAATCAGAGTCAGGATAGGCACAGTGTTCAGATGTATTTCAGATTTTTAAAATATGTCCTTCATGAAACTGTGAAACAGATGAGGAAAACATATCAAGAATATCCATGAACAGGCGGGTCTCGGCAAGGTGGTACCAGTGAGACAGGTAACCTAACAAGCCACTCACCTGTTGCACACAACGACGTCAGAAGTGAGCTCAGATTGCTGAGGGCAGCTTTTAGAAATACTAAATGGAGGAAAAAACATCCAAAAGAGCATGAAACAAGGTATTACCAGACACTATTAAGATACTAGAAATTACGAAGGTTGACCTAATGCTATAATGCTTGAGGTTAAGGAAATATGGACTATCACTGAATATAACTATCAAAAGGAACTTTTCAGAAAATTTAGTTTTGGAGGCAATAAAAAAAGAAATGAACAGTTGGATAAATCAAAAGATACACGCAGGTAAAAATGGCAGTTGCAGGTTGAAAATAGACAGGGAAGGACCTCCAGGGAAAGCTACGAAAGAAACCATGCTGATGGACACCTCATCAGAATGCGTCCTGGGTTCCTAACACCAAAGGCAGCAGAAGGGTAGGAAGTGTTTCCAAAGGGAATTCTGTTTAGGGGACACTGACACTGAAACAGGAGCATGCTTACAATTTTAAAAGGGGGAATGAAAGAAGAGGGAAAAGCTTAGAGTAATTATCATCTATGCAATTCAGTGGTATTGGAGAGAAAAACAAGAAATAGGCCTCAAGGATGAAAAAAGCTTATTTAAGAATAGTAAAAAAGTAAGTGTATTTATGACAGCAGATGTGCATCCAGTATGTAGAGTATACCTGGAAATGAACCAGCAACAACTGTTGTGATATTGTACAAGAACAAGAGCCATCTTCCTGATCTACTTCTTTGGCTTATGCCTTTTTCTATAACTACTTTATTGTCTTCTGGTCAATAGAGAAACACTGCTAAATTCTCATTAAACACAACACACAAACATGGACTGAGAAAACATACCAAAAAAGGCTGTGGGGGGTTTTTTCTACATGTGGAAAGATGAAAGATCTACAGTAAATTAAATTATTACATCTTTCTTCACAATGAGAAAAGTACAGATAGATAAAAGTACCCAGGGAAAAAAGGAAGGAATAGAGCTTTTGTCACTAGAGGAAGCAACTGAAAAATAAAAGAATTAATGGTTATTATATAGTCAGGTAACTTCCCCCTCTACAGTCTCACCTCCAAATTCTTCCTAGAAGCAGCTTCTTCAAGGAGTTTTTAATCTCTAAGCTCTTTTTTGACCCCATTTGCTCCAACTTAAACTGTGCAACCTTTCAACTGGATCTGTATGGTAGACCCCACACATCAGATATTTATAATGCAGGTACAGAACTGCCAACCAAAAGAGTCAAAGTCATGACAAAATCTGTGCGTATTTAAAGAATGGAGATAAAAAATAACATGATATGAACAAAAGGAACTTAATCTAGACCCCCAGCTTCCAGGTTTGTGTTTCTCTTGTTTGGTACCATCCACAACAGAAGAGCTGGATTCAGAGCTTTAAGTTGGCAACATCACCAACTGTGCCCAAAGAAGAACCATGTTCTCTGGTAGATTTTAGCACAAGAAACAATTTGAACCCTTTTCTGTACACAAGCTCAGACAAACACTTAATGCTATTAGAATCTAATTTTACTTAGAAATTAATTTGAAAATTTTAAGCTGTTTTCTTAGATCCTTTATATGTAAAACCCAGAACAAACGTCCAAAAAATAATTAAGAAGGTCTGTATCATATCAGATCTTCATAACACTAAAAACTGAAGAGCTGAAGGTATGACTGCTCTCTCTCCATAGTCAGATCACTCTTGTTAGCTCACCACATACTGCTGCTAAGACTTGTACTCAAGGCAGCAGAGCTGCTGCAGATGCCTGGGACAAATCCTGTGACCATCCAAACTATGCCAACCATACCTTGTGCGACTGCTTGCCAAGGAGAGCGTGTTATTAGCCAGGCTTGGCTCAAACAATTCACTGCCCACAAAGCTACTTTAATGTACTGTCTCTACTGGGGTAAAAAACACAGTAATCCAACAATACATTACGATACTTTCCCATCACTGCAGCAATTCCCACCACAGGCAACACTTTGTCTCCAACAAAGAAGCCTCACATTCTGTGCCTGCAAAAAAAACCCTTATCCATACTGTAGGGATGCCAAGAGGAACATCTGTGTGCTCAGAAGGACACAAAACTGGCTTTTTGTGTGCGTGTGTGTATGTGTGCCTGGGTGAAAGAGATGGGGGCAGGGAGCTCACAGACAATAGCTTGTGTGACTGCGTGGTAAGGAAATGTTCTTTCATTCCCTTCCTCCTTCTTTTAATTTATTTTTTAATCTGAACAAGGGAGTCAAACAGCCGCAGGAGTTATCAGCTACACCCCCAAGCCCAGTGAAAAGGGTTAAGTTTCTCCCACAAGACTAGTTTTAGCCTGGATTTATTTTTATCAGAATAATTTCTTTAGGCATTAAACACATACATTCACATTTCATCAAATAATATGAGGATTCTGGGTCTACTTGTCCCTTTATCATAAATTATTATGACTGTAATAATGAAATTGATGAAATACTGAACTACAGATAGTAAAATGCCTCCTACATGACAGATACATTCGTGGGCTTTGATTATTAACAAAGTGAAGCTTAAAAAGGAGGAAAAAATAATCAGACAAAAAAAATACAAATACCACTGCCTTTCTGAATGTTGGGTCAGCCACCTGAGTGCAGCATAAGAGAATGTAAACCACAGACTTGCACTACCATGAAATCAATACTGTAAAGCAATGAAAACCAGTCCAGTGGAAGCAAATTATTATAAAAAGCTCCTCTACGGAGGGGAAAGACCATAACTTACCAGTAAGCATTTTTATTTTGTTTTTATAAGACCTACTTAATCTGCTATTTAAATAATCTAACAATTCTTTACTGATGGATTGTCCTGGCCCAGTCTCATTTAAATATATTCAAGTTCCTGACTACATTCAAAGGTCAGAAGAAACTGTAAGGTTTTTTTTCTGGAGCTATGCTTGCTAATGCCACATTCTCCTTTTCTTCCTGCCCATTCTCCAGCTACTCTGCTCCAACATGTGTGGTGCCATCTAATCATCTGACAGAGACCATTAACTCAAACAGCTTCATGCCGCAGCTTTAATGCCAGTACCTCCAAAACTGGGAGCATGAGGCCAGGGAATGAATTAGCAGCGACTTATCTGTTTCCGCAAATATTTGTAACTCTTTAACCAGGAGTCTGAAATTACATCCCCTTCCCTCTGAAGGGGAAAATGGAGCCAGGAGATGTAAATCTGGAATAAACTCAGCCTTTCAATCCTTCTTTCAAACACTCACCTTGCTAGGAACGTGCTTCAGCAAAATAGGCAGGTTTCGACATACCTGTTGCACATCAGACAAAAGAATTTTCAGACAACAGCATGCACTGTTATCTTAGCATGCCTTCTCCAGAGAGAAAACTGAGTTACAGGAGCTCCTACAACTCCTGTCCACAAAGCAAGCGAATAAAACTGTTCTGTCATCTGGGAGAGGTGTCCATGGCATTTTACTCTGGATTTGGAAACATCAGTCCAGCACTTTAGGAAGCTCTATGCAGAAAGGAATGACTCAGCTGTGCAGAGTTCAGGTCTGGCAGGGCTCCCCTGGGTGTGGAATTAGTGCAAACACCTCTGACAATGTCTTGACTACCCAACCACACAGATCTAAACTGCTTCTCTATGGTACCAGACCTGGTACAGCAACACTAGACTCCCACTTATCAGGAGCTCAGAGGGGCACAATGAAAGTGGCTTTTCAGAGAGTCAGTTGAGGACAAGGAAAATTCTTTAGCTCTTCTTTAGCCCTGACCCTACCAAATCAAGAATGATTACACATTTTTCCACTGGGCTCCACTTTCCAGAAGGTTGTACTGATCCAGGTCTAATGGTACCTGAACGGGAAGAGTCAGCCAGTATGTCCTGCTGGAGCTCTGGATGTGAATGGCTAAAACATACCACTGCAAAAAACCAGCCCAACATCTGAAGAGGCTTGAGGTGACTGGGTGCCAACATCTGCATGGAATCACTTGGGTGCTCTTCCTAATCCATCCTGTGATAGCCATGAGATCCTGGCAAAGGGAATGAACTGGATATCTCCATCCCTATCACCTTGGAAAAGAGGTGACTGCAAAGAATGATGTCCAAGCTAGGACTCATTTAGACAAAACACAACTAAATATTTGACTAAAATTGGGGCACTTACTTGAGCTTACAATGCATGGAAGAAAAATGTTTCAACTGTTCTATGCATTAATTACCAGAAAATAAAAATAATTGCTTAATACAGAATCTGTGTATGAACGGACAATACATTTCAATTCTTATTTTGCATTTTTCAGTGAAAGTAGTAAGTGCTCATTAAACCAAGATTAAAATGGTTGAAGTCAGTCAATTGCAAGAAACTCATGTGATTTTTAGAAAATTTTTCTTTTTGCCCTCATTGCTATTGCTAAATCCTCCCAGTCTCAGAGCATGATTGTGTCATGTTTTGTACAAATGTGTACAGACAGCAAATCGTGAAATATTTGCAAACTAGTGCTTGACTTCTGTAAGAGTTGTGGTCCATGTCACTGACATGGATAAACTTACTGATTTCTGTGGGGTTACACATACAGCTCTGCAATGTGCCTGCACAAGTGGCTGCTGAACTGGGGCTAAAAAAGGCAAAACAAAACTAAATAGCCAAAACCAAGTAAAATAATGAAAAAAAAGTAAACAAAGTAAGGCGGTAACATCTCTCATTTGCTGGACATTTTTCAGAGCAGTAAACTCTTCTTTATGAATGTAACACATTTTCACTCTACTCTTCCGATTTTCTCCCAAACTTTAGACACTTTAACTGAAACTTCCCATATAACTTCCTTTGCTGCCTCTCTTCTCCTTATCAGCATTTATTTGATTTTAAAAATGTCACCAAAAGTTTCTCTAGCTGGTGTTGTGGGATACAAGCACTCAGTGAGAACATTTTTCCTAGCCAATGCTCATACCAGCTCCTAGAACCAAGCACCTTGGCCTATGTCCCGCATTTCTGAACTGGAAAACGGAAGCTGTTAAGATTCTGTATCTTTGCCTCTCTGTTACCTGCAATTGCTGCATATTCTGTACATTCTACACTCAACTCTTGATAATATGCAAGAACTATTCAAGTCCCCTCCCCATTTTTATCTGCAAAAAATTGAACTAAACATTTATGTTTATATTATTAAAAATTAATGAAAATATATTTCAATAAACCAAAGATTTCAAAAACTCATATGCACTACACCTTTTTATAGATGCAGGGAACTGCTTTACAGCAAAATAATCATGTGTCTGGTATGTTCACCTTTAGTTTCTGACAAGTAAGAATGAGTTTTGTATTTTAATAGGTTTTGAAGCTGTTCTGGAATAGTAAACTAAATACATTCTGCCAGTGAATTACTGCAGACTTGGAGTGGTAGCATACATGAACCAGAGCGGAAATAATTGTAAAGAAGCACAGCATATCCACCTATCACCCTTCCATTTGCTTCTCCAGGTCACACCCTGCTTTTGTTTTCCATTTTTAACCTTTTACTCTGATTTTCTTTCCCAAGCTACCTTGAAAACTTTGCTGCTTAACGTACCACCCCAAAAGACAACAAGCTTTGTCGCTGTTTCATGTTGTACAAACCTTACTAAAGCAAATGAAAGTCAATGGAATCTTTACAGTTTATAAGCCTGGAATAAAACGGGAATCCAAAATGTTAGAAACTAGTCTTGTACTAAAGGTAATACTCCTTTCAAATGCCAACTTTAAACTAAAGGTTCAGTAATACTAATAAAACAAAGAACAGTCTTGTCCCAATCCATTTTCAATAACCTTTGTCACTGAAAAGAGACCTGCTTAACACTTTCACCTATCTCAGAAGCTGAAGATTGTGGTTATATTTGTTAGAGAAAGTAAGGGAGATTTCAAGACTGCTTCCGTACCTTTCACTTGTTAGTCTTTTCTTTCCTGCTATCGCCCAAGAATCCCAGCTACTGCTATTGCTTACCTACTGGTGGAACACGGTAAGACGCAATTAATCATGATAACAGAATCCTATTCTTGTTTGTGAGTAAAACTAATTGTAGTACAGTATTTCTTTTCCATCACCTTAGAAGGCGCCTTGCAGCTTTCCCACAGTATCAAGTTCTCAATACATGCACACACACAGAGCACCCTGGTGATGACTCATTCCAGCTTAACCCACCTTTTCAAACAAACTCCTCCAAACAATGTATTATCTGCATTTTAAATGGCAGGTGAAATTCTACCACTCTCTCTATTAAAAGGACAGGGAGGTTTATTGTACTCCACAAAAGATTTAAGGAAAGTATTGATGGTCCAAACAATCCCTAACGCTCTTGGGGTGGAAACAATCGTTCTGAAAGTTTTCTCACATAGGGAAAAGTAAAAACTACACATAAACTATTTTGACTATGAATGTGTCAATTCCATTAAAATGTTATCGACTCTGAAAGGATTTACTTGTGCATTTTAAAATACCATGCCTGCAGTAAATCACTTTTGAAGCCAGTGCTGTTAGTTATAACATTAATGACTATACAAAGCAAAAACAGGCATGCAGTCACCCAGCTTAAATTCAATTTCTCTTATCCTTAGGAAAAAGCTCAGATTATGTGGATGATAAAATACTCGCAAAGCCCAGAGCAGGGCTGAGCACCCAGAGGCAGGTACAGGTTTAGGCTGCTGCAAGACTGATCATCAGTACCTGCTCAGCCACTTATTACCTGCAGAAATTTAACCTGAGACCACGACACAGTGTCTAAGTCCTTGGATACAGAGATGCACCTTCAGTGCTGTCACCACCACCACACCACTATGCTGATGGACCCAAACCTTAAACTGAACTCCAGTGAGGTTGACACTATTTCAGCATCTTGTTTATGTAACAAGCACACAGCACTTAGAGCATGCTGTGATTGCACCCTTTCGACCCTGTCCTGGCCATATCTCACTCTGTCCCCTTTCAGCATTAACCACACTTAAGAAGTTAAATGAACCATCAGAAGAAATTTAGAAGAAAGAGTGGTGGTTAAGGTGAAGTTATTCAACCCCAATACTGATGGATGCAAACAAATAACACCAAGACAAATATGACAGTTAAAAGGCTACTACTTACTCTGCGCTGTAAGTGAAAAGTATTAAATGGAAATATTTAAATTCTTGATTTACCTTCCTTTCTACAATACCCAACCTATTTGTTTTGCCTTTCATCCACAGACAGAACAGATTCAACCAAATCAAAGCTTTCCAGTAATATGACAAAATAGGAGTAATTACTGAACCTTAAAATGTCACTTTTTGCATAGGAATAATTTTAATTTATGAAATGTATTTTTGTTTATAATATGTACATAAAACTTAATGTATTACTGTACAAAAAAATTAATATCTAAAGAATCAGCTTTACTTAACATAGAATTTTAGTAACATGCCACACTTAACATCCAATAAAACAGCAAATAAATGCAAGATTGATTGCTTTGCTTCATCAGCTGCAGTAAAAATCAGAAAGAAGCCACAGAAGTTTTAGAATTCAGCTAGCACTGCAATTATGGTTGGGTGGGAATTGGAAATCCCTGGCAGGGGACTTAGATTTGTCTGTGCATTGGATTCTCTGTCCCAGGAACAATTTTTGTGGCCAAGAGACACAGCAGCACCATTTCTGAATGGCAGTGGGGGGCCAGCCACTGCAGAGCCGGGGTAATGGGAAGACAACATCTGCTGTAACCTTGGTGCTGCAACAGAGACAGCAAAGCGGTTCTGCGAAGTCCAAGGGCTCCCTTTTGCCACGTGAACAGATAATGCCTCGCACTTGTGCTGTGTCATGGTACAGATAACAGATTTAGCTCCAAATAATTATTTCAGAGGTTTTCTTCTTGCTTTATCAGGCATAATTTGAATGTTTCAGCCTCACTTAGAAAACCAAATTAGTTTTGCTGGAAGGACTGGGGAAGAGACCAAGGAAGCATATACTGAATGTTCCTGAAATACTGTCATCATAGTTTGCATGTCAAATACATGCTTATCCATATTTGTGATGTAAAAAGAACAATTCATAACACTTCTGTCATTTGACAGTGCAGTGCAAGCATCACTCTGATTACAGTCTACATTATATGTTCATACATAACAATTGTCAAGGTAACAATGGACTAAAAATGTTGTATAGAACTAATATTTTGTAGAAATTTGTACAAAGTACAAAAAAAACCCCCACACAAAAATGAAGACTACTGAAGTTAAAGAACTTAATATTCAAACAGTTGGGATTTATCCTTAGTTTACGCTGTGGATGTTGCAGAATAAAAAGTTTCCCAGCAAACTGCTCTGCACAGTAATTACACAGGTTGTGCAGTAAGAGACAGGTTAGCTGTTTGATAACAAACACGGGTAACTAAACTAAACTGCATCCTCAAAAAGATTAAAATATTTAGATTTTTTCAGAGTAGCAGTTTATTAGCCTGAAAAATGCCATCCTTCAACACATGGGAAAGAGACTGCTGTAACTCAAGCTGCTAGAGTATGTCATACTAATGGGGAAAAAAGTAAGTTAGTAACTCCTAAGCATTTTCAAGACTTATTTCCTGATTTTGATATCTAAAGAGCTTCTATGAAATGACTAGTTGATACATTCAGTGATAACAATATAGCTTCTTAAAGAGTTTCCCTTTCAGGAGCCAACTGGTTGGTGCATGTGTGCACACGCAGGTATTCAAGGAGTGAAAGATTTTAATTAAACTATAATATGCATGTAGGCTCATACCAGATTGCTATTCGATTGTGATACTGGATGCTCACATCTTTTTGGGGTTTTTTCCTAACATTTTCAAGCTTGAATATAAAACAACCCAGGTACAAAGCTCTGAGTAGTATTCATTCTTTAGTAAGAATAGATGAGAAAAACAGGAATTTGGAGGGCCAGAAGTTGAGAAGCCACAACAAAAGCTTATTTCTTGTTAAATAGCGCAAGCCTTTGGTGAGCCAGAAAATATTTACTCAAGTTACAGTTTAGCAAAGCCTAATAGCAAACTGTTTTAGAGATAAGGTCATATGATTGACCACCTCAGCTTCTTCCAACAATTATGGAGCAAATGGGAAAGGAATGAGAGCTGACTGAAATGCACAAAATCAAACTGAGGTGGCAGAATCAACTCCGGGTAATAGTTGTATCAGTAATTCAGCCACATGCTTCCCATTTCACTCCTAATTATTTCATGGTCATTTACAAAAGAAGTTGAGCAGATTACTTTGAGATTGTATTTATGAGCATTTTTCATTCATCTGGGTAATACAAACTCTTCAAAAAAAGATAGTATTTTACAAGCAGCACAAAGAAATACTTATTCCAGGAATTTTGAAAGTTTACTGCACTTATTGTATTGAAATGCTGGATTCTCTGCTATACTTGCCTCAAAGTGTCTCAAAAGCAAGTCTGTTTTAATGACCAGCTACTTTCTAAATACTTGACCAAAATCAGAGAAATTATGATGAGACATCGAGTCTTATCTTTTATACCAAAGGAGGTTACCCCTGATGAAAAATGCATTTAACTTGTTTTTAAGAAACTTCTGTGAAGGAAAGGTTTTTCAAAACTGGCCCTGGGTAAACCCTCTGACAGTTTCACCATCCTAACAGCTGAACATGTTTACCAAATATCTAAGCTAATTGTCTAAACCAAGCCAACTTTTTTTGTTCTTCCTCCAGCCAAGATCAAAAAATATGACTGAATCATCTTGTATACTAGAAATAGGATTCTAATCCATGCAGTAATTATTTTCATATTGAAATGATTAAAAAAGAAATTAAATAAACTTCCTTTAATACTTTGTTAATTCTGGTATTTATGACATGAAGGAAAGATGTAAAAAAGTTAAGGTGGCAAAAAAAAGCTTTCAAAAGATAAAGATGAAAATGAAAAAAATTCTTCAACATTTGCATTTCAGTCCCTTAGGCAAACATTCAAGTTTAATTCAACACCAATGGTTTTACTGCTATAGAAGCATAGCATAGAACAGAAAGAAGAGCCTAACTCTTCTAAATCCTAGTACAGTTTTCTCTTCTTCCCGTGAGAAAATCAGCACTACTACTAGCTGTTACTCTTGGCACCAGCAGAGATCACCCCATGCAAACCACCATCCAACACTAAAAATGGTACTTGATTCTCTGATCATACAACTGACAACTGGCACAGTGATCAAAGGACTGTGAAATGCAAATCATTCTATTTCTGACCAGGAGAAATAAAACAAGACTAGAAATCACCGTTTCTTCCTGGCTATTATCCATCCTTCCTCACTGGGCTGTAGGACGTGAGTTTCTGCTGTCAATGCTCCAGCTGCCTTTGGTCTAGGAGAAGAACCAGCAGACACTAAAGACATCCATGCATGTGCCCAGATATCTGCTACCTTAGCTTGGTCTACACAGATTATCGAGCAAGTAGCATGAGGCACCTGCCCGATGAAGGTCGCCCGTGACAAAAGAAGCTGGAGAGGATAATAATCCATAAAAAAAGGCAACGTACTTCCAGAAATGCTTGACATGTTTCTGCAGCACAGAAAGAAAAATAAACAACCAGCAAGGGAAAGTAACAGTGGATAATTTAATTCCAAGTATTCAAAATCTGACAGAATTCAGCATGACAAGTAGCAAGAGATATAGACCATGGGGTATGAGACAAGCTTACTTAGGCAGCACCACAATCACTTTTGCCTACACGGTACAAGCAGATGAATACATTTAACAATTGCTTGCTAATAATGAACTGCCCTGAAGAGTTGCTTTGCTATGGGAACAACCACCCCACATCAAAAGAACCTCATTTGTATATCAAAGGAGAAATTACACTCAATAATAATGTTTCTTTGAATTGGCACCTAAAAATAGTATTGGACAAACTTAACTTTTGGTCTAAAGACTTTTGAAGGGAGAAGTGATTTTCATTATAGCCAAAAAACAAAAAGAAAACACTTTCATTCAACATACTGCAAATACCATAGGAAAGAACAGAAACTAATTTTAACTACGTGGTGTGAGGAGGTGGGTGTGAAAAAGAGGAAGACTACTTCTTACACATACTTCAAAACCTCTCAGCAACATCAAAGGAAAAGCATGCCACATTCTTCCAAGAGGTGTTTGTTTACACTCCAAGAGCAGCTTATGGTGCGTAGGACTCCCAGTCCCATGCTCCCGTCAATACTGAGATCTCCTCACACTTTCCTATTTACTCCTCAAAGACCTCCTTTATTTCACCAGCCCCATACGAAAGCTCGCTAGATACTCAAGAGGTGCACAGTACTGTGCCATTGATGCCTGCTTTGTCCACTCAACAGAATATTAAATATCGCCTTGCTTACTCTCTCTCCACTGCTTTCCTCTTTCCAGAAGCACTTCAGTGTTCTCTGTAGAATATTGCTACTTCATTCAACACTGTCCACAAAGTCTGAAGTAGCTTAGTCGTGGGCTTTATGTCACTTACCAATATGGCATGGCTTTATGTCACACACAGCACTTTCAGGCTTTTCACTAATCCCCATTCTTTTCATCTAAGCCTTATGTTACTCAAGAATTTGACAGGAGGAAGTTTCATATGGACAAGGCCTACTAAAATCAAGCTGCCACTGGCTGTTGATGCCCAGATGTAGAGCTTTCATCTGTCAAAGGCTGCACAAACCATAATGTAAGCTCCCAGTCTTTTTCTCTGAATAAGGGCAGAAGTAAGAGCTCAATGTTCAAACTTATTTGAGTCCTTAAACCCCACAGAAGTACGCTGAACCAACAGCCAAGTGCTACAAGCAAGGATAGACATGCACGACTTCCCATTTTAACTCTGTGTGTATGAAAACCACAAAAAATGTTTAAACTTTTCTGAATAGATACTAACACTAATTCTACAATTAAAGGAGGTAGTGCTACCAGTTTTTAAATTCAATACAAAACTTCAACTCAATTGGTTATATTTAAGCAATATAAACATTTCTGCTTTAGAAAAAATCAAGTCACATGGTGACTTTTGTCACCAGTCTAAACCCATAAAATGCAGAAGAAAAAAATGGTAGGTAACTTCAACGTATTCAATTACTTCCATTAATTGTTTACAATTCCTAATGAAATCAAACAGTTTCACAGCCCTAAGCAATACAGCTTAGAGATTAAAAGCCAGGCCATACCCTCCTTGTTTTGAAGTCTCTCCACTCCTATGAGCTGTTCCTAGTAGGAAACACCCTTCCTCCAGCTGTAAGGGCAGCCGAGCAGCTGCCTTAATAACCAATGCCAACTCCACATATTAATACATAGAAGCAGCTGCCTGCCTGCCTTTGCAGCTGAAGGAAAAGTGCTGGAGGCAGAGGCCAGTATCTAATACTGGCTCTGATTGCAAAGGCAGCTGCTTGGTTCATACAGCTGCAGGAAGAGTGCTAGGTATCAAAGTATGAGGAGAAATGAAAGATGAAATGGCTCAAGCTGTGTAATCATAATTCCCAGAATTTATAATAGATACTTGCATCCTTAATCTCTGATTCTTAGCCACCCATTTGTGAACTGGGGAAAATAAGGGATAAATATGCCTCTCTGCTCATAGGATCCTGTAAAATTACATTCATTTGTGACTGTGAAGCATATTAATATAGTGATACCCTACCAATGCCAAGAAGAAATAGGGAATTCTATCTTCTTTGTGAACTATTCAAAGCATGGCATAGCTGTTCATTACATAAATACCATTCCCTCTATGCATTAAACAATATTAAGGACTTAGAAAAATTTAAGATGAAAATGAAACACTCCTCAGTTCCTGGTGGCTGGTCAGATTTTGAAAACAGCTATAAGGATCTCTTTGATTGCTTTTTGAGCATGTCTGTGCATAAGAAAAAGTGCACAACACATACAAATCAGAGAAACATGTCCTGTTTCTCTGCTCTGACTCAGTAGGCAGATGTAGCAGTCTGTATTTACTGCATAACATAAATACTGTATGCAGCTTTTACTGCTTTAGAAAAAAGCAATCTCCATCAATATTCTGCAGCTGATTATAAACACTGGATAAGCTATATTCTCAAACTGATACAGAAATTGCATGTAATTAGTAGCACAAGGGGCTTTCTGATCCCCTTCCTTGTTGAAAGTGCAACTACAGGGCTAGCAGAACTGACCAGACTCTTTAAGCTGGCAACTAAGAATGGGCACAGAACTGGAGAATAGACAGAGGCATCTCAGAATCACAGGATCTACGCTGGACTTCAGTATATGAGGCAGAAGAATCAGAAGCAAGCGGAAATCTGAGGGCATAAGACAGGATGAGAAACTTAGTACAGCACAGGCTTTTGCTCTTGTGCCAGAGCAAATTTCCAGAGTTAGACCAAGGGGATGCTCCTGGGTTAGAAAGCTTGATTCAGGCATTAAGGACCTCCAGTACCTCTGTGAGAACCAGCACAGGGATGGCACGACTGCAGACAGCCACCTCTGACTCAGGCCCACAGTGTAAACCATAGTACCAACACCATGTCTCCCACAGATCTCCAGAACACTCCAAATTTCACCTAGCTTAAGCTGAGATGATCCACCTTCCTGTGATTCTGGCTTAGTTTCTTAACAAATGTCCAGGAAACAATTTGGAAATTGCCATCTCTATTCTCAGCCAGTCATATAGAATTACAGGCTGGGCAATGGCATAAACTCAACTTAACAGCTCCCAGGGATGCTGGCAAAATACAGTGACGGTCAATATTTGTAAACTGGCTTACTAGAAACTGGGCCTTTCAAATGTTTCCATAAAAAATACCTGATAAACAGTGGAAACTGTCTATCTCCAAATCATCAAAAATATTCCATATCCACTTGGATTATTCCACACAGCACTATTAAGAAAAGAAATAATTTGATCAAGAAGTTTTTCAGATGAAGAAGTCCTACACTTTTCTTCACATTATTAAGGAAGACAAGCAGGAAAAAAAATCAAGAAAATGAAATCTTGTAATGTTATTAACCACCCCTCCTCAATTTTTCTAGGTTTTTGGGGAAGTTTGAAGATCATATACTGAAAAAGACACATCAAGAAAATGAACAAAGCTTCTTTACAGATACTTTGTATCCCAGCCTTGGTCACCCATAACACATTCTTCCCCAACTTTATTGCAAAATCACTACGAACAAGTGAGTGTTGTAGGCTGCTGCTGCAGCAACCTATGGCTGTGAGATGACCCATCACTTAAAGTACTGTGGGTCCTCCTGCTCATCTGCTCAAAGGAGCCTCCTCAGGTCAAGTCCCACAAGGTGTTGGGTTTCTCCCAGTGCTGACAGCACAGTGTGATACCTCAGAGACAGGCCCTTGCTGAAAGATGCCATATTTCATAGGAAACATTTATACTCACTTGCCTACCTCCTGCTCAGGAATACCGCTAGTGCAGCACTAACACGACCATTAACAGC
This sequence comes from Origma solitaria, assembly GCA_013397895.1. NCBI lineage: Eukaryota > Metazoa > Chordata > Aves > Passeriformes > Acanthizidae > Origma > Origma solitaria. Next base: position 365,668 of record VZRL01005189.1, on the reverse strand, counting down.
TGTATACAAGACATCAGTGAGCAGATAACACATCATGCTCACAAGTAACAACTGCCCAAATACAATTCCTTCCACTGAAAAGCCCTCCCCATCAGAATCTCACAAGGAATAGTGACCATGCAGAACAGTCACATGGCATAATCAGCACATGGCATAACCAAAGAAGCCCAGGTGGGCCTCTGTGGTTTCAATCTCCTCCATACTTCTTTTGCCTTTTCCCCAAACTGAGGATATAATTACATATATCGCATAAAACATGCATTTAAATAATTGGTACCATTATCTATGCCAGAAATGTATTGTTTTAATACCAAACATATTTTTGGTACCAACACTTGTATAAAATTGAGTATATTTATGAGGATGACCCTTCATTGTGCTGCTGAGTTTTTATGTTTCAGAACTGAAGCACACAGTAAACAAACCACTCACACTTCTCATTATAGGCCCAATTATACATAAAACTGTGGTTGATGATCAGTGTTTCCTACTCAATTCCCTGTCGTTTGCACAACACACATAATGAAACGGAACACATCAGTGTGTGACATGCCACATTTTTATCAATACTCTACATAAAAAGGTAAAATTAATTCACTGCCAATAGTGTTATTTTCCACTACTCTATTAGACAAGAACTCTATTGACTCTTCTCTTGTAAGTGAAAGATTCTTGTAATTTCTTCCCCAAAGGGGAATGGCATTTCCTTCTTTCTGCAATACATGTTGCATTGAATGCTAAAATATACTGAAATAATATCTAAAGAAATCAAGTAAAAACTTTCAAAACATCTCCAAAGCCTAAGATTCAGAGCAGAAGAGGAACAACAAGTTACACAAGCTGAAAGACAACATCAATAGTGGCAGCAGGCTGAGGAAGGCGATTCTGCCCCTCTATTCCACTTTGCTGAGACCCCACTTCATCCAGGATCTGGGGTCTCCAGCTCTAGAGACATGGACCTGCCAGACCAGGACGAGAGGCGGACCATGAAAATGATCAGATGGCTGGAACACTTCTACAAAGAAAGGCTCTGAGAGTTGGGGCTGCTCAGCCTGGAGAAGGCTCCAGGGGAGACTTCATTGCAGCTTTCAACATACAAAGGGGGCTTATTGGAGAGATGGGGACAGACTTTTTAACAAAGACTGTAGTAAAAGGAAAAGGGCCAAAGGTTTTAAACTGAAAGAGAGGAGATTTAGGTTGAGCATAAGGAAGACATATTTACGGTGACAAGTGGTGAAACACTGGAACAGGTTGTCCAGAGCTATGGATCCAAGGCCAGCTTGGGTGGGACATTGAGCAACCTGGTCTAGTGGAACATGTCCCTGCCCATGGCAGGGGGCTTCTAACTAGATGGTCTTAAAGGTCCCTTCCAACCCAAACCATTCTATGATTCTATGATTCTATGATTCTCCTAACTGAAGACCAGACCCTAATGTTACAGTCAAAACAAACCCGTTCTATGAAAAGGATGCTTCCCCCTTTCGCCCAGAATATCACTGAACGATACGGAGATTTTTAGCACATTTTAGGGTTTTCTCTAGTTTAGTTAGGTTTAGAGAAATAATGGCTAGAATATCCTGTGGCTGGGTACTCTCCTATAGATTCTCCATTTGATTACCATCAGACAGGTAATGGAGTATTGTATCTACAGTAACAGAGACACAACAGGAAGAGTGGCTGATGTGGAACTGGAGGATGCAGAGGATAGGGAAGAAATAAGAACAAAACTCTTCTGTTTATCTCTAAAACGGCAGCTGCCAACAAAATGCTCAATCCTAAGTAGCAAAATCTCACATAAGAAATACTCCCAGATGTACTGCAGAGAGGGGCCAATCCCCAACAGGCCGTAACACAGCAATATGCACTCTGTGGAGAACAGAACAGTCTTAAGCTGCTGCTCCTCCATTCACAGCATAATTACTGTGATTCTTCACACAGGTTGTTCTCATTATAGTCTACAAGTGTTAACTCCAGCCTGTACACAGGTTGGGAGAACAATCTGACTTTCTCCATTTTCTTTCCCTAGGTACTCTGTGTTTCTACATATCTCAGGAGGAGTTCTATACTCTTATTAAGCTTTTACTTTTCTGAAATGAGTTTTAATAGGAACCTTTCCCTACAAACAAGTGTAAAATAGAAAAAGCCCACTGAACTATTACAATACGCAATGGACAATAACTACTGGGTTTATACCAAAATTTGTATTTTTTTAAAAAGACATGCAATACTGTATACTTTTGTATCCAAAACATAAGAAAACACCTTTTCACAGGACCATACACAGCATTTATATCTTAGCATTCAGAAATATTTGTTATACTTCTTAAAACATCAATGTTTAGCAGCTGGCTGGGGGAAGATGATATAACTACGTATTATTATGTAGTATGTTACATGTATTAAAGTATTAAACCCCCAGCTTATTCTTAAAAACCTTAAGCAAGCAAAAAAGAATTTAAACACTAATAAAGAAGGCCGTGTTGAGTTCTTCTTGCTGTAAAGCAGAGGAGAAGAATCCTGCTGACACCCTCCGTTACATCACAGTTCTGCAAATTGGCACAAGCAGAGGTAGATGCTTCACTTAGCTCCAAGCTGTTCCACAGTCTGACTGCCAGAAAACAGATGCTGGGAAGCCATAGCAACATTTATGCCATTTATCAGAAGAGTCCTTTGCAATTATGATGTGAATCAACAAATTTCAGCCAGGAAGAATAATGTCTCCTGGTTAAAACACGGACATTATAAATTCAGTTACTTCCTACTCCTGCCAAAAAAAGTCCATATTCATGAGCATTTTACAGTTTCCACGCTGTAATTATTATTATTTTTTTTTCATAAAATGGGAATAATAATTTATTATAGCACTGGGGTATTGAAAAACATGTTTCATTAGTATTTACAATATTCCTCTTGAGAATTCCAAAGTCAGCGACAGAAATTATTAATTTGACATGACAACTGGTACAGAGATACATCTTATTGACAGCTATTCAAACTATGATATACAATAGGCTGTTGTCCCTACAATGTCATCAACCCTTCATATGAGCCTAAGATCACAAATAAGAACAGCTATTTTATTCCACTGATGCACCAAACAGGCAAGGTGATATGATTCCTAGCCCATAAAGCCTAGAAACTTTTAATGAAAAATTAATTGACCTTTAAACAGCAGGAGGGAGGATAAGTAAAAATTAAAAACAGGCCACAAGGTTACTCAGGACATATTTTTAAAAGTACACACCATGTTAATTCAGAACAATTTAAAAAAAAAATAAATACAGACTGAAGCTCATTGGGATTATCTATACCATGAGGAAGTTAAAAATAAAATGGTAGGGGAAAAAAAAACATTTCTAAGACCAGTCAATAAAAGAAAGTAAGAAAAAAAGTAGAAGGATAGAAAAAAACAACCCAATTTCTTCTGCGGTCAGCATAGCTGTCTTTAGGGTTCCTATAAATGTATATCCATATATTTCTGTACCACAGCCTCTGCTGGTCTAATGCAACCTAAATATTCAGCAACTCACCCCACAGGCCAATGAGCTCTTCTTAGGCCCTGCTCCTTAGCTTTCCTCCTGGTGGGAAAATGCCCTTAGAGTAGCACCACTCTCATGGGGTTTGGCTGAGTGGAAGCAGTGGCTGCGGCTTGTGTCTTGCACCCGCTGTGAAACCCACTGGCTGCTGCCATGTTTCCTCTCCTGTGGCCCTGCTCCCGCCACAAGCCACACAGCTACACATTTAAGTGAAAAGGCTTTTAACCTTCAAATGCAGTTTGTTTTCTGACAGCAAGCACACAAAAGAGGGGATGCTGATCCATTTCATGCATTTAAAGCTATTTGGAAAAGAGTTGGGTTTTCAGGAAGCAGTTCTGGGTGCGATGGAGTCACAATTTACAGCGAGACACTGCCAGTCCCAGGGGAAAGCAGGAGAGATCCAAGGCTTTTATCTCTAACAAACGTGCTCAACTTGGCTTGTGCTCCCAGTGTGCTGGCGAGGCGGGCTGGCTCTCCTCGCACAACAGCACTTGTGTCTTCCCAAGGCTCCTCAAGTTCCCACCAAGCTCTTACTCCACAGGAGAGAACAGCAGCGTACTTGTTTGCTTCAACATACTTTTTTATTAGGGAAGAAATGCTGTTTTCAGGGGATGTCTCAAAAATAATTACACAGAACAAAAGGCTCTCTTCACTTTAGGATTACTACCTATGAAAACTTTAAAGTTTAATAGTGCAACAGCCTATATAAAAAATTATTCATAATATTTTGGATGCCATCCTTCACCAGCCCCCCTACTATATCTTCTCCAATTCCAACACATGTTTGTGTCTCTGCTTGAGATAATTTTTGATAGCAGGCAAACTAATTAAACATTCTTTAGAAGCCACAGGGCTGAAGTCACCACGCGGTGACTAAACACTGCAGCTGTCAGGAGACGCAAAGTGGGTTCCCATCCTAATCCCGCACTGACCTCGGAGCCGAGCCTGAGAACCTGTCAGAAAGGTGCTCTCACAGCACAAGACAGCGAGCAGCAGCTGCTTATGCTCAGCAGGCTGTAGCCAGTCTTTTTTTCCCCTTTTTTTTTTTTCTTCCTTTTTTTCTTCCTTTTATTTTTTTACTGTCACTCTGGATACACTGCATGGCACTTCCGCATGCACATCCCTGCTGCTGGTGAGAAGGAGCTGCCTGTGAACTTAGTTTTTGACATGCTCAAGCCCAGACTGAGATGAAACTTAATGTCCTCTAGTCAAACTGCAGGCAAAAATCCTGCACCCCCCTTGTGCGTGGGACGAGAAGCATCAAAGATACATTTAAAGGCATTTTCATTTCATTTCCAAATAAAAAGAAATCCAGGTATTGGACAATGTCAATTCTTTTATGCAATTAACAATAGTTTTAAGCTTTTTTCCCTTGAAAAATAAAGAAAATTAATTTGAAAAGTATATCAGTAATACAAGCAGAAGGGAAAGAGAACTTCTTTAATCATACTAAATGAGACACTAAAGCATAAATATGTGGCAGAATATCTAACAAATCCTCAATTTGAAGGTGTGATTTTTTTTTTTAAATACAAGGTAGAAGGCAGAGAAAAAACAACCCTTTTAAAATAGTTTTATTATTTAATGCAGATATAATACTAACTCACAATGAAAAACTTGACAAACAACAGATCTAAGGGACCTGGAAAACCTGATTCACAGAATTAGGCATTCATTCAAATAAACAAACCTCAGCAATTCAACTAGTTAAAATTACTAAACTGACTTGAGGACAGCTGTGTTCTGCCTGAAGATCAATACAGGAGGTGGCTATCAGTCGTGACAACATTGGTCACCATGCGTTTATCTCTCTTCATGGCACCTTAGAGCAGCCTAATTTTCTAATATCAACAAGAATGCAAATGTGATGCGTGTTTATGGACGGCTAATTCTGAAAGCAAGAGACTGAAAAAGGACACTTTTTTGTAGAAGTTACTAAAATACAATTTGAGGAATGACTCAGCACTTCAGTATTACTCAGCACTGACTCATCAGTTTTGCCTCCAGTTCACTGCACAGTCTAGTTCTTGTCACAGGTATCCAAAATCTTCCTTTAATACCGTAAGCCCATCCTTTCATAACTAATTAAACAACTCATCCAGTTTCCTCCAGTTCAGACACAGAATCATAAAATGGTTTGGGTTGGAAGGGACCTTAAAGACCATGTAGTCCCAACCCTCTGCCATGGTCAGGGACACCTTCCACTAGACCAGGCTGCTCGAAGCCCCATCCACCTTGACCTTGAACACTTCCACGGAGCATTCCCAGCTCTTCTGGACACCTGTTCCAGTGCCTCACCAGCCTGACAGCAAAGAATTTCTTCTAAATACCTAATCTAAATCTACCCAATTTATCTCCCATGAGCTTAAAGCCATTACCCCTTGTCCTTGTAAAAAGTCCCTCTACCGCCTTGCTGTAGCCCTCTTTAAGTACTGGAAGGTGCTACAAGGTCTCCTCGGAACCTGCTCTTCTCCAGGCTGAACAATCCCAATTCTATCAGTCTGTCTTCACAGAAGAGGTGCTTCAGCTCTCTGATCATATTCATGGCTCTCCTCTGGACCCACTTCTACAGGTTCATGAAACCTTTAATACATAAGGCAACAATGAACAAGCTTAAGTGTTTTCAATCCAACTTTTGCAAATCTGATCTGTGCATTTCTTGGTTGTGTGCTAGTGGGGCATTTTGTGACTGAAGACTTAATATTGGTTTCACTGGAGAAAAACTTGATTATGGATAGCAAAGTCCCAGCTACACTAAAGTCTCTTTAAAACTTAAAGCACGACCTTGTGATATCCAAGACCAAGATACTGAAAAACTGATACCGGTCTGAGCTCAGAAACAAATACATCTTAACCTAGCCAAGCAGGGTTACTGCCTTTTTCTGAGGTCATTTTTAGACATTCTGCTTTCTTACTGTTTCTCAAAGGTACATGATAAATGTACCTTAAATGACAAAATGGTCAGACCTTCTCTAAGTGCTGGGAATTGAGGACAGCACTTGAATTCCACCATCCCCCGTGAACAGCATTTTCCTGCTAATTTCTGCGACTGCATCAAACCACCCAAAGATTCAGACTTCTCAACTGCCAGAGAACAGGAGCGAGGTGAGTAACAGGTGCTTGGCAACAGCACTATCACTCTTCAAGGCATTAAGCCACCCTTGAGGAAGCAACAGCTCTAAGTTCCTTGGCAAAACAGGTTACCAGAAGTTCATCAAAACTCTCCTTTGATCAGCAAACTGATTTATGAAACACAGCACTGTACTAGAAGTTATTCATCCCTTGGACTTAGAGGTATTTCAAGACACAGAGCCCAGATATATAAAAGATATTCTAGTGGAAGATTTCTATTATTTAAAGGCATTCTTGACACTGAAGATCATGGAGTTAGTTATTCCCCGATCAAAACTTAAGTCCTCAAGACACAGGCTCTGAAAAGACTACCTGCTTACATGAGAACCACCCTGCAGCACACCTCTGCAAGCTGCATTCCTTCAGCTGGGGCTCCATCTAGGAAACAAACTTAACAAATGAGATACGAATTGAAATCTGTAAAAACAAAATTCCATATGAAACTTTACCCCTGTGAAAAAGAAAGAGAAACAAGGGCAGATTGCCTGGGACAGATGTTAACCATGCCTCACAGCATTACTGGAATGTGCACATGTACATGGTAATCGGTGCAGGAGATGGGACCTAATAAAATAAAACAAAACTTCACTGACCCTAACCTACAGAAGCATATGAGCAAACCTTTGCTTTTCAACTTCACTGTTAAACTTCTGAGTACAGGTGTTATCATTACCTGTCATACTGCACTAATACTCAAAGTGATTAAAATCTCAAGACAATAGGTTTATAAATTATGAGCAGCTGGGCTTGGATGCACTGACTGTACAACATAAGGCTCACTGCTATGAACAGCCCAAAAAATACCTATTAAAACTGTGAGAGAAGTTTTAGGTTTGATAACGTCAGTGTGCCCAAATCAGTTTTTAAATAAAAAGCTTTTCTTGCCACAAGTGAGAATCCTGAATAAGTGCATAGACTGTTTGTTTCCAACCAGGGATTTTTAACAGCCTCATTATTATCTGAATTAAAATATGTTTTTTCTCATGAATCAAAATTTTTACTGTAAAAACGTATTTTTTTATTTTCTTGGAAGTTATCTAATTTATTAAAAAGAATATTACAGAAAGATTTCATACTTTTGTCAGTACACATCACACAGGTCACTTTGTATTTAATGCTTTCAGCTATGATACAAGTTGGCTACAAAGCAACCTTCTGCAAAATGGCTAGAAGTCATACTTTCAAATCAAGAAAAAAGGAGTACCAGAATAGGAGATAGCCTGTTAGGGAAATGGCTGATTGATAAAATGGGATATCTACTATATTGCCAGCTGCTCCAGGTGTTTGCCTTCAGAGGGAGGCTGTACCACTACCCTACATAACTATAATCATTTGCCAATGAATACCTGAGAAGTGCCAACTTCAAGTCTGGGTAAAACAAAAGCATTCTTACGAGCAGCACTTCTGTGATCATATCCTTCTGTCAGCTGCAGGATGCAAGAAGCCAAAATAAACTATTCAAGGAGAAGCTTGCCACGCTGCTAGATTGCATTTACATGCATTGACCATCAATTTGGCCAGTCAGAAAGTTTTGAGTACATTTAATATTTTAAGGACCTAAAAATAGCTGATTTGAGGGGGGGAGAACACAGTATCTGCAGTGTGTCTTTTAAAAATTAAACCTCCTCAAACTCTATCTTCTATTTATGGCATTGATTGGCTAATTACATTTTAACTCTCTTCCTCCACAGACAATAGCAACTCCTTATTTCATATTGACATAGAAACAGAGCAGTGTTCTTGCTCTCCGTCTGCTGGCTCTGCAGCAGCAGTTGACCATGACTTCCAGAATACTCTCACTGCTGATAAGACAGCATGGAAGAACAAGGAACAAGATGCAAAGGCTTTATCCTACAGCCCTCACTATTAATATTTGATGAAGCTGTGTCTGTAATGAAATGAAAGCAGATATAAGAGAACCAGAAATAATCCCAGAACTAATCAGACAGCAAATATGAAGGTGATGACCTGGGCTTTATGACTTCAAAGAATTTACTGCTTTAATCATATTTATTTCTTCTGAGTAAATTTAGTCCAAACTGGATATCTGTTAAGAATGCAATTTATTTTTATTTACTAAAATAATAATTGTGATTATCATTGATTTATATTACTGATATAACATTAGTGACCTCACAGATTATGTTGTGCCATACCCTGGAGTCTTTCTACTTGATCCAAGTGTTAATTTAACAGTTGTCTTCAAAATAATCCCACACACAGAGCCCACCACGAGAGCTGGTATCCAATCTCTTACTGACAGCTTCTAATAACTAGTACACTAAGTTCATTTAAAAAGCTAATAGCAAATTAAAAATTGCAGTTATATATTTGCATTCTTGCATGTTTATGAGAGACAGACATACTCCAGCACACAAGCTAACACAGAGCTTTAGAAGATGGACTCAGAGATAGGCTGGCTGGGCTAAAGCGACAAGGTTAAGCAAGGTGGTTTCACCTATCCAACAACTTCTGATGTGCAGCATGATCAAACTTCCAGTGGATTCAATCGGACTACTCCAAAGAAACTGCTTCTTTGGCTTCCCTAAACAGTCCTGTATCACACAACGCTGCTCAAGCCGTGGACAAGAGTGGCCCAGGTGCCAAGAAAAAGGTCAATTTTAAAGCACACTAGCAATGACTGCCAGCATCCCATTTATGTCCTTTTAAGTTTTCACGTATCTCATTTCTCACTTGTTGGATTTGCCTCAAATTTCCTTCTTCCCTAGCTCAGGGCACTGGTTACATTGATGATGGCAGTCTGTCCAGATGGTGTTCCAAGAGCCACTCCAGCTTCTACACAGGAAGGAGAGGCAGCCCTTAGATGCACCCCTGCCTCCTTTTTCAGTGGGAAAATTAAGAGGGACTGTGTAACTCGGATTAGAAGGATTGGTGTGAGGCTGAAGGCAGCCAAACTACAGATCTGTATCACTTCAAAACAGTTTGCTTGAATTTGCAGAGGGTTTCACAAGGTTTCTTCCAAGGAGACCATAAAAAACCCAGCTCACACACAATATCATGATAAGTTGTCACGGAGTAAGAAAGATAATCATCACATCAATGAGTGGAAAAAATAAAATCAAGCATAAAGTGGTTCATTTTCTCAATAAGGGGAAATCTTCAGTCAAGTCTTACTGAATGTAATACTTCAATCTGTGTACAAACTGTCTCCCGTTAAAATTAGTAAAAAGGTCAAACTATTTACAGTAATAAAAATACTGCTAGTCAAAAATAGCTACATAAGCACCTCACAGAGTAGTGGGAATGGGATATAAAGTGAAAAATTAAATTCACCACAGGTAAATGTGAAGCAGTGCATATTGAGGGAAAAATATCTAAACTCCATGTGCACACTTAACTACTTTCTATTGCTCAGAAAGAGTACAGTGGGGTTACAAGAGACAATTTTAAAGAAAACATTTTCTTCAGACTCTGATGAAGTTAAAACCCAAATCAAGTATTTGGGTTTACCCAAGAAAAAGAAAACTAAACCAAAAATATTTTATGCCACTGCACAAAATAATGACTTTAAAAAGTGTCCCTTTTATTCATCCTCTTGCCTGTGAAAGGACATAGTTAAACTTCCAACTGTGCAGAGAACAGCAAAAAAGATATCTGTGACTGTACAGCCTCAAAAAGAAAGGACTGAACAGTCTGACCAGTACCCCCTGACCCTTGGTAAACTTCAATTTTGTGTGAGAAACAGGAACGTATTTGAATTTTGAGTCACAGAAAGTTCCAAGTGGGCAAAATGGTTCATTGTTGCCCCTAATGCAGGAATAAGCAGGCATTAAATAAAACTGGCATGATAAGCTAAGAAAAAAAAAACTTCATTTATCACACAGGCTGTGATACTCTGTCATAAGTTATTGCAGGTGCTGAAACAGTTGACAGAAGTTCAAGGAGTGTTTTACTGGGGTGGGGGAGACCAATGAAGGGCTATTAACTACAAGAACACTACCTCTTGCTCTGGAAGCCCCTCCAGCTGGAAGCTGAACAAAAGCACTGCACTGTTATTGCCCTGTCCATAAACCTTCCCCAGGCAGTGGCTACTGCTGGAGACTGGGTACTGCAAGAGGTATTGCTGTCTTACCCAAAATAGCTGGTTTTATGTTCTTGTTTCTGCTACAAGAACACACAGGCAACCACAATGAGAGACTCTGGGGGTAGGCAATCAGCTCCCAAGCAGGCTGGAGGGAGCAGATGCCACAGCTCAGCTGGGAAGCTCTTCTTTTCCTCTCAATTCTGTGCTCTGCATCCACTCAAAACACCTTAAAAACCTCAATTATTTTCAAATAGCCCCAGATGCAAGTTAAACAATTGTGATTAAAGGGAAGTAAAGTCTAAAAGCTACCCTTAAACTGAAACATTCAAAGACCAGGAACCTCATCACTTACCTGGAAGAAAAGCTTAGTCATTGAAAAAGGAAAACATAGATGCTGTGGAAACTTTCTGTTGTTCAAACAAAAATGAAAAATTTCTAAAAATCACTGGTATAAAAATACTGATATAAAAATTAAGTAAAAATCTAAACTGAAAGTACTTCAGCAAACGGTTGCTCTTTCTTGTAACTAGGAAGGCAACCTTTAATTGGTCTAAATTTTTTAAAACAATTTAAATTTTTTATACTTGTACAACCTCTTTCATTTGAGGTAATAAAAACCTAAAGAAGCAACTGAAAAATACATGATGAACAAACTTATTCCTTTCATGTACTTATACCTATTAAGAAGCATGCAACTGACTCAGCACTTATTTTAACACAATTTAATCAAAACCAAGAGATCCTACATTAAAAACGTACATTTTCACTGAATAGGTGTAGATAAGCGTTTGTCCAGAGCTAACCCTCCACTCTGAGGCAAACCCTCGATACCATACTTTATTCACTACAAACTCACTGTGACTGACGTTCATGTACCATGGCAGGAGGGCACACACAGCATCAGTGCTTCAGTGTACTAAAACATTCTCAAAGAGCAGCCTGAAAGGCCACAAGTCTCTTTTGACCAGTGACTCTCAGTCCCAGCTGCAGGATATCACAGATACACCGTGATGATGGCAGCTATGAGGCTCCCCCCAACAAAATGAAAGCAGGCCAATGCCACCTTCCCAACCCATTTCATGACATCTACAGATTTGTCCCACCACCAGGCCTAAGAAATCCTCTCAACAAAATGAAAAACCTCTTGACAAAAGGACAGACTCTCTGGTTTCTCAACTGGAGATGGAAAGATGGAGTAAGGAGCTGTATGGATCACCGTCATGGGAAAGGTGAAAAAAGTAATCGTGGATCAAAATAGTAACACTAATCAAAAATACCCTTTATACTTACCAGAATTTACTCCTTATTGCTTTTTTTCTTGGGAAGGTGGGAAGGACTAGACACACATGATTTTCTTTCTTTATACATAGCTTTTTAACTACAGTAACAGCAAGACTTTACTCTGCAGCATCACTGTCTACCATTTGATCCCCATCTCTGCCTATGTCCAACACGTTGCTACTGTACCTTCTGACTGCCAATAGTTTTTTTCAGACCACTACTCCAACTTGTCAACTTAATTTTTAAGTGTAAGGCCATATTAGAGTTTAAAGGAACCTGAAACTGGATTAGCAGCCTCTCTGAGCTGGACACCACCTCCACGTTTAATGAGCACACTCAGTACTCCATCACTCTGGTCAATAATGAAAATACTGGCAGCTACCATCAACAACGGCAGCTCCCCTTAAAGGAATTTGCCTATGGAAGCAAACTCAACCAATATTTTCATTCAGATGGTGAACTATCCATTGATAATAATGCACTATGATGTTAAAGTGACTTTTGCATGTGTTGCATAGCTCCTGCCCTTCTAGTTTGCTGTCAGAAGGCCACTGAGATGGCACAAAAACACTTTACTGATGTCAAGCTTCTGACATTGACTTTTTCCCTTCTGTCCACAAAACATGTTGACATTAAACAGAGTCCAAGTGAAACACATGCTATAGACCAAATTTTCAAATAATTTAGCAGTGGAATTTTTCACTGTAAATACTCATTATACATTCCAATTTGTACTTTCTCATGGTAGGTCTTTATTGATCCTCAGAAATTTTTTCATAAAGCAGCTGCTCGGAGATAACTGGGTCAAACTGTTATTTTTCCAAGTGTCTAAATACAAATTTACATAGATCTGCTACATTCTTTAGAATAAACAAACACACATGCAAACAGTTTACAGAACTATATTTAAGTACAACTTTGCTCCCCCATTTTTATTTAAAATAATTGCACAAACATTTGAAAAGGCAGACCAGATCATTGACTATCCAAATATTTATCCCAGGAAACATATGAAGAAAATGTAAACACACAACTTCTGCAGTAAAATTAACTTGAAAGTAGCTGCAATGTACCCAAGACCAGCCTGGTCAGAAGAAAACAAATCCATGCTCAAGGACATTGTAGGAATGGATAACCCACATTTCACTAGGCAGGGAAGAGATACTTCAGCTATCCAAGGCATACAACTAAGTGCCCACACAAGAAGAGTTGGCTGTCTCTGAGACATAATGCAGGTGGGTAAATCCTAAAAGCTCAGTTCCTTAAACTCCAATGAGGTACACATACCGGAAAATCTTCCACAGGACTCAGAATTCTTTGCTATCTGTGCTTACTGTGAATTAAGAGATCGTCTTTTTCAAGCAGGAGGTGAGCCTTCTTCACACAGTAGGACCTAAGCAGGTATTATTCTTCACAGAGGACGTCCTTCTCATCTGAAGCACCCAGGGTTGTGATTGTAGGCTACAGGAACAGCTCCAATTTTTTGCTTTGCAGGGTGGACTACCACTGCTAGAAAGTTCTGATGGGTTCATCTGAGGTGATGCATAATCCCAGGCAAAATTCAAACTTGTGACTAGAAAGCGTAAAACAGGAGATAGTCTTTCCCAGAACCATGATCATCTCATTCCAAGTAAGTTTCTATCAGGGTAAACTGCAGATTCCAATTCACAGCTGATTTTTTAGATTTCTTTCTATATAGCAAAAACCTACTCATACAGGTCCATAATGGTATCGTATCCACCAGCCTGACACACAGAGCCAACACTGGCACTGCTATTCTGCTGTCACTCAATAGGTGAGGGTAAAGTTAAAGACTCCAGAAATGCTTCAGTGAGGTGTTGAAGTAATAGATTATCATTATGCACACAACTGGCATGGATTAAATGACCATTCAATGCCTCACTAATTATCAGGACTTGCACTCTGCTGAGATCTGTAAGTCACCTCTCATGTGATTTACTATGTAATGCAGAGTCTGGATGAAGTGAAGTAAATCTCTACCTAGAAATTTAAAGACACACACAAGAGTGGTTTTGATTCGATCTTGTTATTTATTGCTAAATATTAATACCAGTAAAGACTATTTTTGGTACTGTGGTTTTGTATAGTGAGACTGCAGTGCGTTATTGATGCTGTTGTACCTAAAAGGAGATAACTCTCAGAACTTCACAGACTGGATTTAGGTGTTTAATTTCCATTGAAATTCAATGAGAAATAGAAGAGCTCAGTTACTATTTGTATTTCTGGATAACCCCTCAAACTTACAACACATTTTTCTTCTTTTCAAATACCGATATGGGAAATTTCAGCAAAGAGATCCCAAGGCACAATCTTACAAATTCTGGGCCTTTTTTTTACATTGTAAAAAGCCTTTCTACACACTTTATGGACACACCACACCAGCTAGAGAAGCACCCCTACAGTCTCTCTGAATGTGCGTCTCTACAGACACAATGTTTATCAGCTCAGTTTCATCCCAAATCTGTATCTTTGTATTTCACATTGTAAGATCCAGCAACCTAGCCCTGGAATTATAAGCAGTTTTATGTTTAGCTTTTTAGTAACAGGTTTGGTGTTTTGTTTTACATTTAATCTGCACCATCCATCCTATGACAATATAGGATTAATTGGGCAACTTGATATAATATTTTTTCTACCTGGACTCTAAATAGGCTATAACCTTGGGAAAGAAGTATCTATTAATAATTCTTAAAAGTAAAACACCCTCATTCTTCAAACACATGCAGTACTTCCCAGTTTGAAAAGCATCACCACAGGTCATCAATATTTTAAAATCTTCTCAGCCTCCAACTTCAACCTCTCCCATTTTCCTATTTTAAGGCAAGTATTGCACTCATTCCCTTCAGTGTGCAAAACCAGATTTGCTCTGCAGCTTTCATTTACCTTTCCTTCAGCTGCAGGCCGCTATGCGCAGTTAGTCGCTGCAAAAGCTACTTTTACTGACAGGTATCTCCCCCCTCTCCACATCCCCACATCCTTCCTTTTAAAGTCTACAATGGTGAAGCTGGATGGGAAAACGCTCAGCTGCTTTGTTGCGGGTCTGAGCAGTATCTTGCTTTCCCACACAGGTAGGCAGAGGCAGAGCGTGCTGCTGAATGCAGGAGACCTCGCCAGAGGCTCAAACCACCAGTTATTGCTGCTGTCTCAGGCACTGCATATTTCTACTGACCATGGCTCTTTGCCAAGCTCTAATTAAGACACTTCAGTGTGTCAGGGAGTTAACCCTCCACGGCGCATACTTTCTCCAGAAGCACCAAGGTATAAACATCTTCTTCCACAAAATCCCCAAGCAGCTTTCCTGTTACCAGTGCTGTGCGGTCTCCAAGCCCTTAACATTTTTACTTCACCAATTCCATAGATGAAGATGAATTAATGAGGCAGCTGGCACTACAACTTTTAGCAGCACTTCTAGAAGTGAATATGCATTCCTCCTGCACTAATTTGGTGTGTATTGCCACGTATATTTTTCTTCAAAGAAAAATACCTCAATTTGTCAAAGAGCAAAAATTCCTTTTAAAAAAATAAAGCAAGAATAGGCTGTTAAAAATTTTTTACTCTCCAGTTTTTCATTTTATTCTTGAAACCTGCAGAGCAGCAATGTTCTTAAATAAAAACGAGGAAATCTGAAGAATCCAGAGCTGCATTTTTATTTTACAAGAGATGAAACATAAACACATTTGCTGATCTATCAATACAATCTATTGGTCTCACGCAAAGAACAACTGCCACCAGACTGAATGAGGGGAAGCTGTGACAATAGCCAGAGAGGGTAAAAGGAAACCCATGCTGAGGCTGTTTGCATCTGTATTTTATTGTTCAAAAACCCTGTCTGTACATGGAAATCTTCCCTAATGAAAAGCAATATAATCTACCATGTGACTGAGAGATAAACTAATTTCATTCTAGTAACTAGGGGGAAAAATCATCTGAACTTGAATATGAGAAATGTCCACATGCAATAAGATCAAGAGGAAAAAGCAAACTGTGTGAACTTCTAGAGAGTTACAAAACCAGAAAATGTTGCCCTCATAGTGCGGAGTACAAGACAGCATTCGTAATGGAGCCTTTGATTACTTTGCAGGAATAAATCTTGAATTTTACAGAGTCTAAACGAGGTAATTTGTGAGCTAATCCCACTTCTTTGGTCTTACTGTGCATTAGCCCCAGTGGCAGGAAAAGCAAAGCTGTCTTCCAAAGCCATTACTGATCCGATCTCGGTTGTGGACAACTCTTCCCTTTTTGAAATTAAATTCTTTGCTTTAAATAGTAAGTTAACAACTAAAATATCTGATCCTCCCTACGGCTGTATTTTTCTAAAGCAACACCAAGTTCTTCATTTCCAGAACCCTACATATGTTACATGAACAGGCTCATAATGTTGTCTTGTTATTAGACAATGCTGCACATCACCTAGTGGTCTTAAGAACTGAGGTTTTTTTTGAAATTTAGTAAGAATAATTTCAAATGTTTTGGGCTATCTCAGTCTTCTGTTGAGATATATACACTTTTTAAAAACCTGATGAAAATTTTTGTAAGGCAAATAGTTAACTTTCAGCTGGATAGAGAGTTTACAGAACCATAAAGCCTATCCCCCAGGCCATATTGAAGACAAATCCTGGAAGGAGCAGTGGTGACAGGTAAGTCCTCACCTATAGGTATTGTACATTCCTATGCTTCTCTGCCATATTTTCTGTATAAGTGTAATCCACAAATGTCATGTACTGGAAAAGGGCTGTCCCACATGGTGCTATCGGAACATTATTTCCCATACTCAAGGGGTATGCCCTCAAATATATATTTTAGAAAGGTAATTTCAGTTTTCATAGAGTTCTTTTGCAATCACAGGGGCAATGCATGCCAAGTATTCTGGATTTTTTACACACTGGTTATGATATCCTGGGGCCCTTTGTTGAAACAAGGCAACTAATTTCTCTTAGAAACTTTTTTCTTTTTTGACTCACACTTCATTTGCCTACTAAGAAAGGCACAGGAACTAAGCCCACTTAGATTATGCTTACATTTGCACCATTTGTGAATTGCATAAATATGCAGTCATATTCAGGGTTGACTTTACCAGTAAGTGTAACAACTTCAGAAAGAATTTCAGAGCCCACACGTAAGTTATTCTCCACCAAGTGCGGGCCAGGGTATTGAGTACACCTATTGCATGTGCCAGTAATCAGTCTTCAGTGCATATCCAAGAACTCTGTATTTCTGCTCTCTTCTTTTGTCTAGAACTACAAGAATTTTGTCTGAAGCATGCGGCTAAAGTATGTATACTATGCAAGTCTTCCTCTGATTACATTGATGCCACTACCCACCCTATTGTTCCAAACTACTGAGCATATAATTCCTACATCTAAGTTTTCAATTTTTCTTTCATTATACAGCACCACCTTCCAAACATACCAGAATGTTGCAGTGGTTAATGCCTATTTCAGTAAGTTGGGTGATATATCTAAAGACAAGTCAACTCTGCCTCTTTGAAAAGTGTATTCTTATCACTCCTTTTGAATTACATAATGAGACATTCAGAATTACAGCTGAGATATCACAGGATGCAAACAACATCAAAACTGGAGTACTCAAATTAAAAGTTTGATCAAGTTTTACTTATTAGGTAAGATAGAGGTGAAAACAATTTAACCAGGAAGCTTCTTGATCTCTGCTAAGAATTCTCATTTCAAATTCATCCAGACTTTTCATATTTGAAGTGGAACATGTTTTCTCGGTTATATAATGAAAGTATTTTAAGGAGTGTAAGGCATTTACAGACCTCTACAGGACACACCTTCACTCTCATTTATCTCCTCTACAGATAATACAGCTGAGGAGAACACTGATTTAGACAATTTAGTCCTTCAGACCTACATCATTCCTTTACACTAAAAAATGTCAGCGGGTACTGAAAAGGAAATACACTGTTTTGAATATTTATTTTTTAAGCAGAGGAATGGGCAAGTTATTTAGAAGACAGAGCTACGTAAGTGAGAAACTACAAATTCCTAAGACTATTTAGTATTTTTATGAACTTAATACATCTACTGGGGAATCCACAAATAGAACTTTCTATACATTTGGAAAAAAATGTGTTGACAACCGATGCAGCAAAGACGTGGTATATAGTCCTGGGATAGCCTAGAAATGTTGCTAAGAAAATTTATTCTTTCCTCCAGCAGTAAGTATTGAAAAGCCACAGAATCAAATAATTGTGAAGACACAATTTAACTGTCTTTTGCTGGTAGATGGACTCAGTCCTTCCCTACTGCCCTTTGCCTGAAAACATGGTAATGCCAACACATTTCTAGATACACTTAAAATATTTTTGGTTTGCACGTTTTAACCTTGCTTTTTTCGTAAGAAAGCCAGTCCATTTCCTAGAGGCCTGTAAGGAGTAGAAAAATGTAGAAATTAAGTAAGTCAACCCACCAAAAAAAAAAAAAAAAAGGTAACTGTACAGATGCCTGTACAATGCAATTTTAGAGAACCACAATACAAATAGGTTCCCTTGAATCTGAGCAAACCATCTTTTCTCGCTCCCTGCTCCATGAGCGAAGAACCAGCTCTCTGCTCTGTAACAGTGGACACACCTTTGAAGGAGAACATTTCACTCTTTTGGCAGTTACAGTCCTCCTATCATGTCAGAAGATTATACATTGGAAGATTGCATCCACCTATCTGTATCTGTATATTTATATCATTACATGTAGCACCTACTCTCCCTGTTACATGACAGTCCACATTGCAACAGCGCTTCAGAATAATTGACTCCTAAGGAGCAGCACTGGGATGCAAATGCGAGGAGAAGCAGATAACCATTCATTCCTGCAAGTGATCCCTTAAAGGAGGGATCTATCAGCTGGCTGCACTCCTCTCCTGCCCTGCACCCAGGGCTGCCCAGCACTGATTGTGCTCCCAGCTTTGTTGTGCCATGAAACCCAGGACCCTGTAACTCCCTCTTCTAATTTCTGTAGTGGATGTCGTCTATCCCACTGCTGCAAGTTGCACAGGACAGAAAAGCAGGCTGTTTTAATAACTGTGTATGTAATGCAGAGATCTCTTCCCTCTCAGCAGAAAGGGAGAGAGAAGAGGGGGTTGAGAAAGAGGATGTGTCAGACTAATTTACATGCAAATACTATGCCTCAATTTCAAAGTACATGAAAAGAAAAAACAGTTTCCTAAAATAATTTATGGCCAGGAATGTTTTATCACCCTTGTACACTTACGACTAAAATTTGAAATGCTGGCTTATTGATAATGAAGGTTTGTTACCTGAAAATCCTGTCAACTCTTCCTATGGGGACCATAACCACTGTTAGCTGCTTGGTTTATAAAAAATAAATGTGTCTGTTTGCAGAGCTGTTCTGCACAACAGGATGACAGAAGTATTTTGCAGCTTCTCCTGATCTAAACCCACTAAATAATAACTGTTCTACAGCCCAGCCAAGCCTGCAGCTATGGGAAAAATCTGATGCATAAGACAGCAGAAATACCCAAGCAATTGCACTCGGACTTATTTCTGGCTACTTGGATAAAGTATCCACCTTGTTGACCTGTCAGTCTTGCTAATCCACCCTCTATTTTCAGTTAATATCATTAAAGTTCAGCGCTTGAGAGCCTGGAGGGAGAAGCGAGCACCCCATCCCCTTTTTCCACGGGGCGGTAACCAGATGTCAATGGCCGCAGCTGTGACTACATAATTACCTGTTTGCATGAACGCGGACCGCAGTTTAGATTTAATAGGTCAGACGACAATGCAGAAAAACGCATTTAGCCCACGATTACCCCTTTTCAAACATTCTCTCGCTCGCAACTTCGACCCTGGGAACATTGCGGGCACAGACTCGGGTCAATAAGAAACATTGGCCGGCACAATGGGGCTGGCCTCAAACAGCGCTGTTGACAGACACCGGCACAAAGGCGGTGAATAGAGTCCCCCTCAGTTCTCACACAGAGCGAAGAATGAGTCAGTGTACTGCCGCTTTAGTGCTCTGTTTGTACAGTGTATACAGCTTTTGTCCCCCGCCACTGTTCCACGCTCAATGGGGGCTAAAGAGCCGAGGAAGTGAAGGCGGAAGAATGGCTCGGCGCTCACCCGGCAGCCAGCGGTGCATCGCCGCGCGCTGGATGGCTCCGGCGGGAAGCCTGCACTGCACCGCTCGGCAGCGCGCACCGCGCTCCTGACCTCGGCAAAGCCTGCGTGACATGGCGCTGCTCCGGAGACAGCCTGGCACTTCTAAATAATGTATTTTATCTCCCTCAAAAACACAGTAACATGCCCTCCCGCCCTTCCCTCCCACCATGACCTAATTCAAGCCTGCCACTTCAACCAAGGAAAAAAACTGAGCATGGGATTTGGAACTGTGGTAGCCCTATGTCCCTTCAAAAGGTACATCAAAGAGCGTAATAATGTAGCTGTAATTTTAAATCCCCACCGCAAAGGCTTAACGAACTGAGAAGAATATCAAGACAACCACAGCTGTATTTCACAAACATTTAAATTGTGCAAATAATGGGTCAGGGAAAATTTAACACATTCATGATATTGCACATGCACCTTTATTATTAGTAATCTATTAGCAGAAAAAACATCGCTTAATGTAGATTATCGCTGCTCTTCAAATCATGATCTTTGTCAACTTTCCCTTTATGGAAATTCTATTATTTACAGTACCATCCTTTTAAGCATGTTTAAGAAACTAAAGTAGCCCTCTAACACAACATCAGAAGTGCTACCTTCACCTGCTTCCTATCACAGAATAATTGAATGGCCTGAGTTGGAAGGGACCTTAAAGATTATCTAGTTCCAACCCCCCTGCAATGAGCAGGGACACCATTCACTATACAATATGCAAAATATGCAAACATTTTTCTAAGGAGTCAAATTTTTGCTTGCAAAGAGTATTAAGATTTCTGAATGATTAGCATGAAGCTAATAAGAGAGCTAGCAATTGCTCTTTAATGCATGCAGACCATACTGCAGATAAAGACATACATAATGAAGTCAAAGAGAAAGAACTGCTTAATATGTTTTAAGACTTTGAATTGGTTTAAAAAAAAAAAAAAAGGGAGAAGAAAACTGTATTCTAAAATAAACAAATCCCAGGATTTCCATGAACGGAACACAAAAAATATTGTTCATTTTATCACTAATAGCAAAGATAATAACAGCATGCTCTCTACTGCCCTTTCAATTTTAGTTTTGAAGCTCAAAATACTAGAATGTTATTACATTAAGCAGCTACAGAAGAAAGCTACAGAATACTAAAAAAATTAGTGTTTAATGCCGGAAAAAGAACTGAACCCACAAATTGAAAGTTTCCTTATGTGTGATCTAGTCAGAAAGATTTCAGGAGTCTTGAAGTTACGGCTTTTATTCTTGGCAAACAAATTGAGAGTGAGTAACCTTAAAGACAAGTGAAGACCATCACCTTATCCTCAGATACTTTATTTTAAAACAGCACAAGAATTTCCAGTGTTTATATCTACACAGAGCCTTATCTAAATAAGGCAGGCCTGCCTGCTCTGCACACTAGATATAAGACATATGACTGCACTTGAGTATACTGGCACTGACTACGTAAAAGTAGGCAAACATTTGTACAGATGCCAAAGTATGCCTGCAAGCTTATCAAGGATCTGATCAATGATGTACCCGAACAGTTTTTAATTCACTTTAAAGGAGGAAAATCCTCACCTTTCAAGTACTATTAGGGTTCTTAAATATCTTGCCACAGGAATATTCATAGATCTAAAGGCTGATTAACAAAGCTAGAAGAAGAACTGACATCTAGCATGATTATTTTTTCTTATAATGAATGGGAAATTCTCAGAAAAAGACCTTTCAAACTTGACCTATGATGAGAAGAAAATGGAGACAAACTTTGCTCTACCAATTCTAAATGGGAAGGGATGAGGAGCAGACCAAGAGCTTAAGGGTCAGGATTAAATTGACAGCAAGGACAGGTGACATTACAGTGGTGGCATACTGCAGGTCGCCTGACCAGAAAGACCCAGTAGATGAAAGCCCATACAGACAGGCAGGAGAAGCCTCATGTTCACAATCCCTGTCCCTCATGGGGGACTTCAACCACCCCAATACCTGTTGGAGGGACAGCACAGCAGGCCATGAGCAATCCAGGACGTTGCTGCAATGCATTGATGGTAATGCCCTTTTTCAGTGACAGAGGAGCCAAGGAGGAGAGGTCATAGAATGTAGAATGGTTTGGGGTGGAAGGGACCTTAAAGATCATCTAGCTCCAAACCCCTGCCATCAGCAGGGATACTTTCAACTAGACCAGGTTACTCAGAGCCCCATCCAACCCGGCCTCGAACACTTCCAAGAATGGAACATCCACAGCTTTCCTGGGCAACCTCAATTGTGCCTCACCATCTCAGTGCCTTACCACCTTCACAATAGAGATTTTTTTCCTGATATCTTATCTAAACCTACTCTCTTTCAATTTGAACACATTCCCTGTTGTCCTGTCACTACATGCTCTTGAAAACAGTCTTGCCCCATCTTTCTTGTAAGCTGCCTTCAAGTACTGAAAGGCCACAATTAGGTCATCCTGAAGCCTTTTTTTTCCAGGCTGAATAATCCCAGTTGTTCCCAAGGTGGTGTGCTGGTCCTTGTTCTCGCCAACGAGGGGCTTGTGGGGAATGTGAAGCTCAAGGGCAGCCTGAGCTGTGGTGACCATGAAATAGTGGAGTTCAAGATCCTTAGGGCAGCAGGAAGGGAACACAGCAAGCTCACTACCCTGGACTTCAGGAGAGCAGACTTTGGCCCGTTCAGGGATCTGCTTGGAAAGGACCATGGGACAAAGCCCTGAAGGGAAGCGAAGCCCAAGAAAGCTGATTAAAACTCAAGGATCACTAAGAAGAATTCAAGTAGAAAAACCAGAAGGACTAAGTGGAAGACCAAGGAGCTCCTGAACAAACTCAAACACAAAAAGGAAGCTTACAGAGAATGGAAGCAGTGGGACCAAGTGCACCCTCAGCAAGTTTTCCAATGACACTAAGATGTGCAGCGCAGTCAACACACAGGAGGGAAAGGATGCCATCCAGAGGGACCTTGACAGGCGTGAGAGATAAGCCCATGTGAATCTAACTATGGCCAACAAGGCCAAGTGCAAGG
Source organism: Origma solitaria (assembly GCA_013397895.1). Lineage (NCBI taxonomy): Eukaryota > Metazoa > Chordata > Aves > Passeriformes > Acanthizidae > Origma > Origma solitaria. Next base: position 342,516 of record VZRL01005189.1, on the reverse strand, counting down.
TCCTGCACATGGGTCAGGGCAATTCCAAGCACAAGTACAGGCTGGGCAGAAAATGGATTGAGAGCAGCCCTGAGAAGGAAGTATTGGTGGACAAGACATTCAACACGATCCAGCAACGTGCACTTGCAACCCAGAAAGCCAACTGTGCTCTGGGCTGCATCAAAAATAGTGTGACCAGCAGGTCAAGGGAGCTGATTCTGCCCCTCTACTCTGCCCTCCTGAAACCCCCCACATGGAGTACTGCACCCAGCTCTTAGGCCCAAAATATAAGAAGGGCGTGGACCTGTTGGACTGAGACCAGAGGAAGGTCATGGAAATAATCACAGGACGGTGAGTCAGTGGATCAGGTTACCCAGAGAAGCTGTGGATGCTCATCCCCAGAGGTATACCCCATCCCTTCAAGGCCCAGCTGGATGGGGTATACCTCTGGGGATGAGCAACCTGGTCCAGGGAAAGGTATCCCTGCCACGGTGGGTGGGTTGAAAATAGATGATCTTTAGTGATCCTTCCAACACAAACCATTCTGTGATTTATGATAAATCACTTCAAACTTCCTTTCTTCTATTTTTTTAAGCTTAAATCACTGCTTAGCAAGTTAGCCTAATTGACTCTTGCCATACATTACTCCTTTCCACTTGCTTACTATAATTTAGTTTTAGCTAAGTGTGTACAACTAGTGTGTACTCCAGGCCCAAGCTTAGCACACTCTTAATACATCTTGCAGAAGCAGGCAAGTATTTCACAAACCTCCACATTACAGCAATGTGTGATTCAAGGCAAAGTCCCAGAAAAGGATATTGTATTTGCTGCCATGCATCACTGCTGCTCTGCATCCCCCTCCCAGGCTGGCGGCAGCAGCAGCTCTGTCTCCTGCCAAGAAGAGGATCACAGCTTGTTTACTGAGCTGTGTCTGGAGGAAGCAGAGAGCATTTCAGTCTCATCTCCAGCAGCCCTGTCAAGCCAGCTGCCAAGAACAGTCTTGAAAGGCTTCAGGGGGAACAAAATCTAGTACTTAGGTGGTAATAGACTGGTCTGGCAGCAGGGACCCAAAGATGAACAAGGTGACACAGGCACTACTCCATCTGAAAGAGTAAAACACTTTTAGACAACTTCAAATATATAAAGTTGCGGGAAAAGAAGTAACTGAACTCCCCAAGTGGAAAGCCAGACTAGCACTCACCTTATAATTACCAGTGAGATTAGGATCTCTACGTTAATACTTGAAGTTAATGAGTACAAATTGCAGATAAATTAAACTCATAAGCTACATACATTTCCTTATGATGTATGGAAAAGACCTGAAAACTCTGATAGGGATTTCACGTTGTAGATTGTAATTTTAAAAAAATTTTTCATATTTAAACTAACACTCCATTACTTCCAGAAGATTTCAGACAGGTTAAACACGCATGTTGAGCATTTCCATAAAGAAATGCTTTACACAGTTCTATAGGAATCGTGAAACTCATTCAGTAAGATCTCACTGCCTTCACAAGGCCTGCTAACTACTCTGAGAATAAGAACAAGAGGTTTCAGAGGACACGTACACCATCCTTTATTTCTTCTAATAAGATCATTAATCAAAGAAAAATTGCTTAAGCCTTTTTTCTCTTACCCTACTAATGAAAAGTCACCAAACACCAATAAATGATTGGCATTTTTTGTTGTACCCAACGGTTATTTCTCTGTTTTTAGAGTCGTATCTCAATTTCTCAGGTAAGTGGGTACATGCTCACACAGTGTGACCACATTATGCGCACTTTTCTATGTGATCAGAGCCTGCCAAGTCTCAAAACAGATTATTCAAAATACAGCTTCAATATTTTTCAGAACAATCCCTTCAGTATTTAAAGAACTTGGGGCTGTTGTTATTTCTCGACCAAGTTGGGTGGCTGGATTTTAAGTTCTTTAGGCAAAAAACTAAATTTTTGTAAAATGCTAAGACAGGAGAATAGAAAATTTTCTTTTCTTCACAGCAATCACAGAAGGAAAAAGAGCTTTGGTTTTGTATTAAAAAATGCTCCATGATTGGTTCTCATCATACTTCACATTTCAGTGTCCATAAATCATGGCTATGTTCAGCAAGTTCACAAAGCAAAAGACATCTGCATCCCTGCTTGGCTGCTATCATGCCTAAAACGCTGACAGAGCCATGGCAGCAGTGACCACACACAGACTCCAAAATCTATTAAGGCAAGTTTTAACAGCTACTGAATACTCTTAGAACACTTTCCCAACTCTCCTTTTTTCTTTTTAAATATATGGATCTTTACTTACACTACAGTTCGTCCAGCACAACAGCAACACCTGCCTAGAATTTTAAATTGTATCTTGAACATTCTGTCCATCTATTTCTAAGAAAAATCAGGCAAGCAAATACAACAGCAGGGACAGTGTTATCAGACGCTCCTTACTCAGTATGGGCAATCACATACAACCTAAGTGTTGCTTTTGTACAATTGCCTCTGCTTCTTTCTCCAAGACACTGGATACAAAAATTATACTCATTTGCTATTCCCGTCCTAGCTCCACAAAAGTGCGTGTGAAAAGACAGACAGCAAGGACTGTCGGTTTTGTTAGCATATTAGTGAGCAGAAAAGGAGAATAAATTAGTTTTAAATAACATGTAATAAAATGCTATTTATTTTTCCCTCTAAACATCACGCATTTTTAAATTCAGAATTGCTGTGCTGCCTAGTAGCAGCAAAGCAGCTAAATCCCCTACATAGTTTGGCAACACTAAGCCTTAAAAGCCTTACCTTGCTTTGTAGGAATTTACGTGGTTTTGTGCCCTGGTTGGATAATGGCATCTAAATAGGCTGACAAGGAGTTACAGAAAGCATCAAGGGAAGAAAAGCATCTGTCAGGGGTTTGGTGTGTAGGAGTAACAGAATTAATTTATCAGTCTTTTGGGCCTATTCCAAGCTGCAGTCAACACCCACTCCTCCCTCTGATGAACCATCCCTCTGTACCGACCAGTGACTTCAAATAAAAAGGCATGACTAAATAAATCATCAATGGCCAGAGACAGCTTTTAAGTATCTCCAAGAACAGAGACTCCACAGCCTCCCTGGGTAACCTGTGTCAGCGCTCAGTCACCCTCACAGTAAAAAGCTGTTTCCTGCTGTTCAGAAAGAACCTCCTGTGTGTCAGTGTGTGCCCACTGCCCCATGTCCTGGCACTGGGCACTACTGATGAGCCTGGCTCTGGGTCCTTTGCCCTCTCACTTCAGGTATTTCTACACATTGATGAAATCCCTCTGAGCCTTTTCCAGGCTGAACAGCCCTGGCTCTCTCAGCCTTTCCTCATTAGAGAGATGCTCCAGTCCCTTCAGCATCTTAGGGACCCTTCACTGGACTGTCTCTTGAACTGGGGAGCATGAAACTGGACACAGCACTCCAGGTCTGGCCTTACCAGGGCTGAGGGAACGAGAAGGATTGCATTCTGCCACCTGCTTGTCTAATGCTGCCCAGGACACCATTCAGCTTCTGTGCCACAAAGGCCCATTGCTGTCTCATGCTCTACTTGGTATCCCCCAGAACCCCATGTGCTTTTCCTGGCAAGCTGCTTTGCATCCCAGGGCCCCAGTACGTACTGGTGCCTGGGGTTGTACCTTCCCATGGGAAGGACTCTGCACTTCTCTGTTGAACTTGATGAGGTTGCCATCACACCATTTCTCCAGTCTACTGAGGTCACTGTGGATGGCAGTACAACCACCCTGTACAACAATTCCTCCAAGTTTTGTATTCCCTGCAAATTTGCTGAAGGTACATTCTTGTCACTGATGTCATGAATGAAGATGTTAAACAGAACTGGACCCATTATTGACTCCTGGGGTACATGGCCAGTTACTGGCCTCCAGCCTGAGTAATCTTCATATTATATACCAGACTGAGAGGAATTATTAGTGAAATAATTCTGTACATCTCCAGCTTCATTAATATTAACAATTTTATCATTTTTTTTATACTTACTGCCTTGGTTCTTCTAGTTACACAGTTACACAAAAAGATCAATTGCCTTTTAAAAAAAAAAGTTGGTTTAATTAAAAATTCCTAATATGCTGAATTTTAAAAAAAAATATGTGAACCAAAAAACTAAATAACCCAGAAAGACATAAAACAAAAAATAAAAACAACTTTAAAATCATTATTTGTGGGAGGCCTGACTCATGCCTTCTAACAGTTCGAGGTTGATATATTTTACCTGCAGTGTTTCCCTAGCTGTGTTAATTCCCTTCTCAGACTCACTTTTTGAAACTATTCCAGAGGGGTGAATAATTACCACTCCATGGTTATATGATAGCATTAATTTTCCTGAGTAAGATCTATGTTATATGAAGGCTTATAATTCACATTGGGTCCCAAACATCATTAATTCAGTTTCTCAACCTAGAAACTAAATAGCTTCTGTCTTTGGGCAAGTCTACACCTCTCAGATGATTGCCATGCAGAGTCCATGAGCTAGTTTAGGTCAAATCTGGCTCCCAAAATGAAATCAAAGGCCACATCAGCACTGCACTGCAGCTCAACTCATTATGCTGACAAGAGGGTTTAGTGCACAGTTACACCCAACCTATTAAAAGCAGTTATACTGCTTCAATAACCTGGACTGTTTTTTCATCTAACCCTTACCTTTGTTACAGGTACAGGTCAAACTGACCAAACTTTAAGCCAGAAACATCTGCAACTTGCTCTGCGGTCTAGTCAAGTACAGTTCCCTGTACTCCTGAAAAGTACCACATTCTTGTGTAACTGGCATGACCCTACCTCATCCACTTCACCCAGTCACGGATAACTGAAACGTGTTGGGGAGCATCTAAGAGTTTTCAATAAAATCCATAATCTTCTGCATCTGGACTGGCTGAGATTCTTTGAGCCTTGTCCAGCTCTTGAGGAAATTAATTACAGTTTACTAGAAGTATTTAAGTGAAATCATGTGCTAACAGCAAAGCTTTCTCAAAGGTGAGGGGGGAAGTTTCCTAATATGCAGCACACAGAGATTCAAGTAATTTCTTCTCATCAACCTCAGAACAAAATACTAAAAATAATTTTAATTCTTCTGCCAAGTCATGAGTTTATAATTCTAGTTTCTGCAGTTCTTGACAGCTAGCACCTGGATTAGGGGAAAAGAGAGAGTTAACCTACTCATCTCCTGCAGACAATACTCAAGCCTTCCCAATGCAGTAAGAAGTTTCCCTTTTTTTTCCCTATCGTGTATGCATGCACGTCCACATATGAGAAAAAGTGTGGCTTAAAGAGTATTTACAGACTTTGACATTGCCAAAAAAGCTCCAGGCCACCTATGGTCTGCTTTGTTCTCCCAAGACATTTTACACAGCATATTCCATCTCTCATTTATCATGATGCCCTGGGAAAACAGAACTGGCAAAACTTTATCAGTAAATGCTACTAGTTTTGTGCGGTTTTTTCTTCCAAAGGTCATCAGATCCCATAACTCTCTGCTACTTTAAACTAATGACAGAAGCAAAAACTAAGGAGAAAAATTGATTAGCAGGCTCATGTGCACTGCTTGGCCATAATCCTAGGTCTATGTTGTATTTTCTGTACCAAATGCTGCCCAGGGTGCCTCATTAATATGGATTAGTTGTACTTCTGAAAACCAACACCTGTCCCATGGTATCATTACCGTAACTAAACTCTAAAGTACCTATCTAGGATGAAAAACTAACAGTGTTGTCCAAAAAAAAAAAAATGTTTACAGACTTTGGGCTCCAGGAACTTTGGAAGCACTGTCTTGTGTATTACAGAACCACACAAAGCCAACACCTCCATTTGTGGTTGAAAATAACCACTGAAGAATGATATACAGTGGGTGGCAAAAACAGTCACAATTGTAAAGTAACCAAGCAAATAATAAGCTGTGTCCATAGGGGATAAAAATGTTATAATTTCCAAAATGCACGCTGCTATAAATAAGTTAGAGGTTATTTGCTGCAGTACACAGACCAAGTTTGCAATCACACAGCTATTCTTCAAGCCTGTTTTTAAAAAAGCGAACTGAAATTGTTCGACAGCAGACAGAGTGGCACCACGTGCATTGTTTGGGCTCGGAGCGATGGTGAATTGCGCTATATGGAAGCTTTGTAGAAGAGGCAACTCCTGCCACCTCCCTGAATGTAGTCCTCTTCAGTATGAATAATAAGGCTTCCTTTTTAAGTTGCAATGTTGGTATGTGGGAACAGGACAACACCATCAGTCCTGCTTACCATTTCTCCCTGGTATTTGGGCATAGTTGGAGACCAAAGACTGACCAGAGTGCCAAAACCCAAGTTTGCTGATGACTAGTGAAAACCACCTTGGTCCACAGAGAATTTCAACATGACATTCTCGTAATTTTAATCACAGAAAGAGACTGGTTTTCACAGAGTGGAGACCGGCTGTCTGGTTATGTTTTCCATCAAAGATACGAACTGGATGAGATTCAGGAAAGTGTGTGCGCACACTACATTGCATACTTCAGCAAATTTGAGCGGGTCATAATTATTTAACAATTCAAAAATTAAGTTCATCTTTCAAAATGCAGAGGAATTTTGCCCTCCAATAAGAAGATGCTTACCTGATAGGTAGGACAACTTGGAAGTTAAGGAGGGTGAAGAAGGAGCAGAAAAGTACAAAGACTGCTTTGATTTCAGGCAGCTATTTAGTATTACAAATATCTGGAACATGGCACTGATAGACATACACCATTTGACATTATAGGCACTAAGGAAATCTCTGTCATATAAACTCACAAATTCTCCCAAGTTGCTTACTTATGTCACTACTTTTTTTTTGATAGGCAAGAAGTACTTTCCAAAGACATGAAAAAAACTAAACCTTAAAAAAAATAATAAAAATCAGAGCTGATGACAAAAGAAAAATTTTGTGTGAAAGATCAGGTAAGTAGTCATGCTGATTAAATAAGATTATATTACCAGGCATTTTAGTAAGTTTTGTAATTTCTGATTTAATTATGCATAAATGAGCAAAAATTATTTTGAAAAGTTTCCAAAAATGTTAGTAGAAGGAACATATATACTGCAGCAATACAGCCATGTCTAAAACATGGTGACTGCTTAAAAGCACGCAACAGAACTGCCAATTCTAACAGTTCAGTGGTAAAATATTGGTAAAAAGCTGAGCAATATTATGCAAGCTGAAATAGACTTACTAACTTGCATAATACTTAATAGATATAACAATATAAAATCGCAATTAATTAGAAATGTAACTACATTATATTTATATTGGAAATATATATTAACAATCAGTATTAAAAAAACAAATACAGAGAATGAGCCTGGATGGGGTATAAATAGTTGCCAGTGGATTAAATGAAGGGGGTAATGGCAGGAAAAGATGATGGAAGGAAGGAAAATAACGCATTTCCTGCAAAAGACTGTGTCCTCGTTTCAGCCAGGACAAAATTTTCAGAGTAGCTGTGCAGGAGTGGAGCCTGGAGCCATGTGGGCATGTCTAGGTTGTTACTTTACAACACCTCACATCACTGCCAGGGGTGGAAGTAAAGGATTCTCACTTCCAGGAAGAAGAGCGTGGCTTTGGGTCAAGAAAAATCATGGCAGGAACCTTGTCATCCAGGGTCCCCAGTGAGCATTTTTGCATGGTAAATCACCCTCTTTTGTACACTTTTGTTATTAACATTGTTGCTGCTGTTACTGTTCATCTTCTTATCTCAATGCTCTTATCTCAATTGTTCTTAACCCTTAATTATCACCTTTTTCTCAACTCTATTCCTGGAGCAGGAAGTGGCGGGGGGAGGGG
>VZRL01005189.1:268867-334627 GCA_013397895.1 Origma solitaria | reverse complement strand
GAGGAAGGTTGGGGGAGCAAGCCAGCATCATCTGGTTCGGGAGAGTCGTGGGGCAAGGGGGCACTAAACTGGAGAGTACCATTCCTAAACCACAACAGAGTGGTTATACATTTTCTCAATCTTCTTGTAAGAGTTTTTTAACAGTGTGAATACCACTAGACTGACCTGTAAGAAAAAGACTGATCTACTGGGAATAAAAACTACAACAGAAGAAGCAGAGTAAGAAAGAAACCACTGATTTAATGCCAGTGAGCTAACAGCAACAATTTGAACACATAAACAGAATTAGAAAATTCCGTCAGTATAGTTACTGTGTTCATTCCCCTCTCATATGAAAACTGGGAATTAAAAAAATGTTCCTCAGTAGACCTTGGGCCTTTTCTAAGCAAGACAACACCACAGAAATGAAAAGTTTTCCACAGCAATCCAGCATCATGTGCATTTTATCAGTAACTTCAACATGCACAAATAATTTTAAAAGATCACTAAGTTTCTATAGGTTGGCAGTCTCTTTCATATGACCTGTTTTTTCTGCATCTGTGTAAGCCTGAAAATGGTACTTGCAAAAGCATCATTTATTGTATCACTTCTGCTAGTCAGCAACTTCCTTCTTTCCTGTTGAGAATTACATAGTACTGATAAGGGCTTTTTTTCTGGCAACAGACAGCAAAAAGGAAGTAGACCACTGTAAAAACAAACATGGTACAACTACTGGTAATGCTGGTACAACTAAAACCAGCATTACTGCAGCATGATATGTGTTCTTTATATATCACATTAATTGCCTTTTTTTTTTTTAGCAGTAATAGTTCCATCGACATTGAAAACTTGTAAGCTAAAGGATGTGCCAGGCTGGCAGATGAGCACCACTCCAGCCAGCAGCAATATAAGACAGGGAAAAAATACATACTCTAAGGAAAACATCATTAAGTCTCATCACTGCCACCAGATCTGTACCCTGTTGTGGTCCTTGCTGCTACTCAGAGTTGGCTCCCAGTTAGTCACAGGCACCAGGTTAAACATGAATCTGATGCTTGTGATTCCCTCAGCAAAGAAAGAGCAAAAGCCTTGGGGATGGGAGCCAGATGCTGAGTCTCTCAATCAGTACAGCCTTCTGCCAGTTGTTTGGTTATTATGCAATTTTAAAGGGAAGAGAAAGTTATGTTTTCAGCACCTAAACCTTTTCATAGTAATACTGCACCATTACTTATACAACAGTTAGGGAAAGGAGGGTTCAGCAAGCAAAGAGTGAATCAGACACTGACATGTCCCCTTGTGCATGGGTCTCTGCCACACACCCAGAGCAAGGCGCTTTGTGTGAGACAGCTCATTCCGGTTGAGATGCACTCGTTCAAAAAGCATATTCACATGGCATCAAAACAGAGTAAGTAACTCCAAAATTACCCTCCAGCTTGGTGAGGGTAACACATGGTGACTGTTTAGTACACAAACTAGAACTAAACCAAACAGTGTCTTATTGAAATTTTTTCCCATGAAGAGCAGCTCCCTTCATGAACCACTTTTTCTTTTTTAGAAAACTGATTTTTTTAATCTTACAAGATCTTTTAAATTGTTTTCCTTATTACTGTCAACTTAATTTAAGACTGTCTTAATAAAAGGAATGTGCTAGAAAACAATCAGCCTTATTCACATTACCTAATATAAAAAAACCAGATTATTTTAAATTGGATTCCATCCTGACCTTATCTATAAAATATTTTTAAAATAGAACAAAAAGAGAAGAATTTTAAATGTTTCCCAAATAAAATTCACCCTGGCAGTCATTCAAACAGAGTAAATCTTTTGAACAATTTGCAGAAACAGCATTAGGTAATATTTTATGGTGCTCATTAAGTTGTCATGTTCTAAATCACAACCGGCATCAAATGATTTCTTCCCTTCTCTACTATTTAAGTTTGGCAAATATGCACTGCATAAAAGGTGTCAAGTAAAACTGCCACAGGATATACTGGAAATCCCTGCACCAGCTGCATACTCAAGCATAAAGGAAGTGTCTTTCTGATCCTACAGCCTGATAATACTGGAGTTGCTGGAGGGTTACATCAGTCTTTGAAAATAAAGCCTTATTACACTGGCTTGGAGAGGTGCACTTTAATCCTCTTTGGAAGCTGGTCCTGCAATCCTACATTTTAGAAAACTGCTGAAAGCCATTGTGCTTTGGATGGGAATTGGTCATTAACAGTACAGGTGCAGACCATGCAATAGGCAGTGTCAGCACAACCCCTTCCCATATTTTCTGCTTCTCAGGAATTCCATCTGATAATGACAAGAGCAGGTTTTAACAGCGCCTTTTTGCCATGGATTAGGTTGTTGCTCATTTGGAGATACGAGACAGACAGTTTCTTCTTTAGGACTACAATTCCTCTGCATGTTAAAGAAAAAAATATACCATTTCTTCCAATTGCTGAAAAGGAATCTTACTTTACTACAGACCCTTTCTCATTTGTATAAACTTTGGATATTTAACAGAATTGCTGTGCTGTTGGCATAAAATCCAAATTTAATAAAGCATTTAAGTCAACGTGTATCAAGAAACACATTTACTAATTGTAGTATATATTTAACAAGTACAGCATATTTTATGTGAGATCTTGAAATTGTAACAGTAATAAATCCTCCTGACACAGTAAACACACCCCAAATTACAAAATAATGTTGATATTTATAATCAAATACATCCTTGCCTGACCCCAGTGAGATTTTACCAATGATAAGTTGAATCTCTAAGCCAATGCATTCTTCCAATCGCAATATCATCAATGCTGATAACAACATGTATTTTCTGCAATTCTATGAAACATACTTTCAAAAAAGGGAAAACAATCAATGAAAACCAAACAAAAATAGCTAGCAGGTCCTTCAAATGTTTATTCAATTTAAATTCTGCATTACTGTTCTAAGGTTTCTTTTACTTAAAGTTTGTGGTGTTTTGTTTGGGGTTTTGGTTTGGGTGTTCACGGTTTTTTTAAAAAAAGCTGAAATTTCTTTTAGTAGAACTGAGGGAAAAATGTATTTATTTAGCTACTTCAAGTTTTTTTTACAGTTGCTTTTTTTACCCAAGACAGGGTGAAATCCTTTCTTATGGCCACATGGTGGTAGCACTACAGGGTCTTTCACTTGGTCATTCCAAGAAATCACAACTGTTAGAAACAGGACTGAGCAGTTTAAGAGAACGAGTTTTACAGACAAGAACCTTTTGTTTCTTTTCAAGTAAACTGTAGCATTTTCAAAGAGCACAGGACATCAAATAAGAAAAAGAAAATTGTACCATAATACCATGAAAATAGCTGAGTTCTGGTGAGAAAAAAGCCAAATGACCAAGGAAATATCAAAAGTACATGTCCTCAGGAGATACCTCTTTACATAAATAGCAAAAGATTGCTTGCAACTGCAGTTTTTCATAAATTCAGATAAATTTTAGAAATTCCAATTCCAGAAACACAATTAATTTGAAAAAGTTGACAAGAATTATTTAAATTATTTGCTTTTTTTATTCAATTATTTTTATTTAGAGGATTAGGTCCATAGGGCATTTAAACATTTAAGTAGTCTGAAACAAATTCAAGTTTCTGGTCTCAACTGAGGAGAAAAGGGATTCGAATCAGTCACCCACATCTCAAATGAATGCCTTAAGTCAATTAAATATAGAGTGGCAAAAGTACTATTTCCACTACCACTACGTCCTCAATGTTGCAAATGCTGTCTCTATTATTTTGGGAACTTTAGTTCCAAATTTAATTTCATTAAAAATGCCCAGGCTATTAAATTCCATCTCTCCACTCCCACTCAAAAGCAGTGTGATGGAATTATAAACAAGTTTTATAGGCATCTGCTTGTTTTTATCATTATAACAGGCAGCTAAAAATGCAACTGGCCGAGATCTTCTCAGCCCGAGGCTTATGCTCCCAGCGTTCAGTTTACAACTGAGTCTAAAGCTCCTCTGCACCAACAAGGGTTTCCCTGGGCATCATCTTCCCCTGTACCTCTGCAATATGCACCACAAGGAAAGACATACACCATTAGGAGTAAGATGAGAGTAGGGAAGGAATGGACAGATGCTCGTTTGCCCATGAGCTTTTTAAGGAAGACAACTTTCATTCCTTGCCCCCAGTTTGTCTTGCCATCTAAGTATGCCAGAGCACCATGACAAAAAAAGATAGTAACACCACACAAGGAAACAGTGAGCGGTGGGCTCAGCATTTGGAAGGTGAGTGAATCACAGTTAGGGATTTGAAGATAATGCACAAGGTTGCCCACTCCCCAAACCTGGGAAGAACCCTGCAAGCAAACATAGAACAAGGTAAAGAGGCTGTTCTGGAAGCAAGGAAGGGCCATGAGTGCATGGAGCCTTGCTATGAACCATGCAAGGAGGCAGTTCAGAGCTGTGGGCCGAAATAGGAGACCATCAGCGACAGTGTCACAGTGGATGTCTGCTATGGGCAGTGTGATCAGGGAGTGGATGATGCTTCATTCAAACAGCTAAAAGCCATCTCACAATTGTAGGCCTTGATTGTCACAGGGGACTTCAAATGTCCTGATGTCTGCTCAAGCAGAGACAAACACAGACAGGAGTGAGCAATCAGAGTGCATGCCCTGGTGACATTTTCTGACCAGACGTGCCAGACAGCCCAAGGACAGGTTTTCTGCTGGACATGCTACAAACAGGCAGGCAAGAACTGCTTGGGAACACAGTAGCTGATGTCTGTCTCAGCTGCAGAGACCATCAATGAGAGTTTACATGCTGAAGGAAAATGAGAAAGTGGCAGAAGAGAGATCTGGGCTTCAGGACAGTAGACTTTGGGTAGAGAAGCTGTCCTGACATGAAAAAAATGCCCAGAAGACATCAAAGATCTCTAAGGACAAACTCCTCAATGCTTCACAAGGGTCCTTCCCAATGTGCAGAACGAAGAGGCCTGGCAGAAGGCTGGTGCAGCTGAACAGGGAGTTTCAGTCTGAACTCTACCCCAAAACCAAATGAATGGTCACAGATTGAGACTAACTAATATAGAAATGCTCCTCAGGCATGCAAGAATGGGATTGGGAAAGGCAAAGTTTATCTCAATTTAGAATTAGAAAGAGATGCAAACAGCACCAAGGGTTTTATCACTACAGCAGCAGCAAAAGACTAAGAAAATCTTTGCCTGCTGCCAAATGGGACAGGCATAAAGGACTCAGTTCATCCTGGGACATCAAACACATTTGCTCTGAAAGTCACAGACGTGTCAAAAAAAGTTGACACTGATAAAATACTATCACAGACTTGCACACAAATGTGATTATTTCTGTAAAATCTCTTTTTGTTAAATCAACTATTTCAGGACTGATTATCACAGGAATCATATTTAATGTTTCAGAAACAGTGATGTTGCAGATTAACAAAGATGCTCCTCCTCTCTTAGGGAAAACAGAGAGAAAAGAAATGGACTAAAATATTCTGATGCTACGAATTCAAAAGGATGATGGTTTGCCTATGTATTAAAAAATAAGTGTTAAAGCAACCTGATTAAAAAGACAAGAGATCTTTGAATAATACATAATTATAAAGTGCTAAAGACAGTTTGGAAAGCTTATAAATGCTATATCCACTAGAATTCGTTGCTTTCTTATCTTTTAGATCTCTAAATACTGTATTCCCCAGCACAACTGTTCTAGTTCCACCACAGTTGTTCTACTTTGGCACATAGTGAAACTTGACGCCAAATTTACACAAAATCACCTGCAACAATACTGAATATTTGACCACATTAGCACTGATGATCTGCTATGAAAAGTGTTATCACAAATGTGTAAACTCCACAGTACATCATCTCATGTATCTATACCTTGCAGAGATAGCTACTGCCTAAGAAGATTACTTATATGGGACTGAAGTTCCACATCCACAAAACTCTGAAGTATTTTAATAAACAGTGCTTGACTACTATTTCCTTTTTCTTCAGTGACTAAACACTCAGTAACTTGCTTTGCTCATCATAAGCTGGAGTAATATAGATAGCAATAATGCAGATGTGTAAAGGAATCTGAACTCTAGATAATGATAAGCTATGCAGATCTGTTTGCAATCATACTTTCATTCAGCACAACATGTTAACTTCCACAGTTTAAGCCCCAGAATTCATACAAACTATTCAAGGTTAGTCCAGAAGATGTTCAAGTCCCTTTAGCTAAACATTTCAAGATGTCATTCAAAGACATGAATCACCTACCGTAAGTTTATTACTTACTTTCCATCAACTTCTGGTCTTTTGCACACACAATGAAACTTGCCACCAAAATCTATGTACAGATCATCTTCTACAACATGGAATATTTGACCAATGGCAATTTTATCTTTGGCAGGCCCCATCTGAATTAAAGGAGACCGTCTCAACATGGATGCAAATGATTCTGATTTCTCTGAAGGAACCTACAGACAAAAAATAAAAAAGAAAAAACATTTCACAAAACATGCTATCTGAAGGAGGATTTAAATTAAACATTCAGCATACAAAAAGGCTTCATTCACTGAATAACAAGTAAAAATTTCACGTGTTCGACACATTTTTAGCAAGACTTCTAAGGAGGCATCTGGTACATTTCTCCAACTCCAAACATTTCACACATTAAAGGTAAAGCTTTCATTAATAGTCAAAGAAAAGCATAACAGTGTGCATTTCCTGAAAACATCTGCCAGTTCTACTATTGGTTAGGTAAGTTAATTTAAAAATGCATTCTAAATGTAGAAGATACTCCCAAAAAGAATGTCGCTCATCTCTTTGTTATCTCCTTAGTGAAAACCAAATCTGAATTAGTACCTTGCAGCTGTTTATGCAAGTATTTAATAATGAATAATACTTACATCTTTATTTTGAAGAGCAAAACCATTTTGCAGAGACAGTAAAAGTAGAAAGCATGCACAGGACAGATCTAACATATTTTAAAAAATTTTTGAACCATCTCTCATTTTTCACTCTACAAAATCAAAGTAACTAAATAAATTAGTTTCTTCGCATAGATCTTTAGAAAAATGGGAGAACATAAACCTTCCTGCTATGCCTCATGGAGTGAAACATCTCGGTTCTGTAACCTGAGAAAACTATCACAGGCTTCCCATCATATGCTAGGTGAAAATACCCAGCTATACCAAAGTAAGACTCAATCTCCCACACACCATCCCTGCATCCCTGATATCCTACATATGACTACTTTTTAAGAGTGTCACCTTTGAAATGCAATTAGTAAGAAAACCCTACTTGCTAGGAACAAATGAAAAGGCATTTGGAAAGCAAAACATACTCAAAAGTGAATTTAAGGAAATAATTTTATAGATGGCTAAATAGATTTTAAAAATTAGAACCTATTACTTTTCCCCACATTTAGTAGTAATTAACTGATAATAATTACTTTGTGCAAGATTTCAAACTGTTTTGGAACCAGTAGAAGAACTAAACTGAATAATCAAGCAATTAAAGGTTTAGAGATCTGCCGGCTTCAACAACATGATTTCCCACTGACTGCTTCAAGTGGATGCTGAAAATCCATCTATACTTTATAGGAACAGAGGATAATGTCATCATTTTCCACTTGTACATTTGGAAACTTTTATTCTTGGAGAAGTCAAAACTAGAGACAGTTTTGAATTCCAGCTCTGCTGGAAGGCACAAACAGCATGGATTGTTCTGACAGGACATAGCCTCGGGAATTATAAAGTAGAGATCTGACACCTGGTACATTTGCTTCTTCAGAAACAGGAACTGTTAAATGCAGCATCCCAAGGACAAGGGCTGAAAAATGTGCAACATGTGCATACGTGTACACACACACCGCAAAAAGAAAGCATCTGGCCATGGTGAACCACAAAGTGAGCAGTAGGATCTTACACAGCAAAGCTACTGTCATATAGGGTTTCAAACATTGCATTGTTTGAATTTCACAATGCATTCTAAACTCAAATACATGAAAATAAACTATACAGGATTCATTTGTAAGTGTGCTGAGAAAAAAAACCAGAAGATACTGGAACAGTAAGAGGACATATTTAAATGTGATTATATTAATTAAGGGACAGCAGAAAATTTTAAATCAATATATAAATTGTAAGCTAGAAGTAAACATTTCAAAATTAACATCCCCAAAAAATGGCTCTATCTGGGCAGGAGATTACAAATCAGTGTTCACATTGAAATACCAATACCTGTTTCAAGAGAAACTAAGGCACAAAACAGTGCAAAATTCAGGGGTCTTCCACTGAAGCGCAAAGATAAGAACATGGCAGCAACACAAACTCAGGATGACAAGGGCTACTACCATATCATCCCAGATTATTTTCAATTATTCTTCATTGCAAGGCAAATTAATAAGAAAACTGCTCCAGAGGAAAAACAAAGCAAACCGACAAACAAAACAACAACAAAAAAACCCCCACAACCCACAAACAAAAAAAAACACAAACCAAAACACCCACAGTGGCAAGATGTCATCATTTGTAGGGTAACAAACGTATACTCCACAGCTAATTGAGGTCTTGGGTAAAGAGCAGCTTTGTTTTGACACTTCAACAGGAGATGAGGAGGTTCACCTATGGTTTGAACTAATTTAATCAATGCTAGTGGAATCAGACACGACACTAGATGATGCATACCAAAAAATGAACTGCCTTTTCTTACATGTAGATAATTTGGAAAAAGCCTGAGCAAGTAGAGAGGATCAAGAGAACTTCTAAATTTGGTCTGAAGGGCATTTTCCTATGTTATCTACACAGATGTCATTAGCAATGGTCACTGAACAGACTGAGTAACATTGAAATTCTTTTGCCACGCAATACAAATCACAGTAAATTGGCAATTACACTCATTAAATGGCATTCACCTCACTCATATTGCCTTCATACAATGGCATACTTGGTTAGGGCTCTCTACACTAAAAAAATCTCACAAGCAGCAGATTTTCATCTCCACTTCATGAAGATGAATACACTAATATCCTATAGATTTCCTGTTTTCATCACCTAAAAATGGTCCGTTCTAGTTAAGAACATCCCTCTCCTTTATTTCCCTGGCATGAAAAAATACAGATGAAAAATTCCCCCATGTGCAAACTTGCCTGTGAAATAATCTCCGTACACAACAGACAAATGTTATTTTACACACTGACAGACGTGCTCACTGCTTACTAGAAAGAGATGAAACTAAAATACAGATGATCATGTACGAAGAAATGTTTTGCCATTCTTCACTGTGGACAGTTTTCCAAGAAGCCACCAGGAATCTGTTAGAATTCTGTCACAGGCCTACAAATCTGCAGCATTCTCTATTCTCTGTGCCGGAGAGGAACTTCTCAAGAGCACAAATAGCTGATTTACGTATAAAATAATCCTTAAGAGATGCCATTAGTTACTGCCATCAAGGACTCTTTTGTGGACAGTCTAGAAACAGAGTGAGACAAAATGCAGTATTTCCTTCAGTTTTCTGCATAACCTACAGCAGGTCTCATTAAAGAGTAATTTATCTCAAGCATTTAAAGAGATTTAATGACATTTTGAGTGCTTTTCTCTACAACTTCTAAATCTCCTTAACTGGATTCTCCACAGTAGCATTATGAAAAAACAGTAAGACTTGACAATAACAGGGCAACACACTTTATTAAGCACTCTACTTTTCTCATTCTCAAGGACTGTTGGCCATGCAGCTCTGATAGATGATGCATTGATAACATATCAAGTTGCAAAAACTGGAGATTATTACAAAATTCAGAAGCCCAAATGGCACATTCTTTTCAAGTATCTGAAGTATAAAGTCGTTTTTTATCCCACTCCTCCTTAAATGCCAAATCCGTTTGATTTCCCTTCCAATTTCTGAATTTTAAAGTTTTTTCATAAATATTTGGATACCAATCACTTTCAGTGTGCATAGTTCAATGAAAAAACAGCAGCACTTTCAGGAACAGAACTCACAAAATGATACATATTAACCACAGAGTGGGAAAAGTCATAGATTTAAACCCCAGCAGGATCCAAACAAAAGAAGTAACTCAAATGGAGGAATGTAACATACTATTTCTGGAGCAAAGCCTATGACTGTACAAGCAGGGTGGCCCTATCCCACCCACTAAGCAAAATATCTCAAAACCCAGGCTACGTGCTTTATGTCTGCTTGCAAAGGCAAGTAGGATGCACACTGGAATGTGAGAGATACGGATGAGAAGAGATGGGAGATTGGTAATCTGATTGCTACAATTAAGGAGTGAATGACATATTAACAGCAAGCAGCATGCAAAGAACACAACCCTTTGTAACTATCAAATTTGTCTTCCTCAGAACGATCATCCGTAGCTAGATAGACCCTTCTGTCCAAAGTTAATTACACGAAACAATAAAATGGAAAAACCAACTTGCAGTAATAAGTTAGTGTGATGCCTCAATAGCTAAGGGCCCCAATAGCTTGGATACCCAAAATAGGACTGGAAAAGGGCCTGAGCAACCTGAACTAAGTTTATTCTGCTTGGAACAACGGGTCTGAACAGATAACCTCCTGAGATCACTTTCAACATGTACTGTTTCACTTAGGAAAGATGACTGGAGCCTGCTACAAAGAATATTAAAACAAAACTCAATATATTAAGCTACCCACTGAAAGAGTATATATTGATAAAGCACTTATTTCAACAAGCAAGCTAAAAAAATCCACTATCTACTAGTCCAACAAACCTTAACCTTCCATACCTTGTAACTACTGGAAGTGTGCACTGTTGGTTAGATATAAACCTAAATCCCAGGATTTTTTTAAGTGTTGAGGGCATTAGTAGGGTGACAGCCCATAGTGATTCATGCAGTTTATTTACCAAATTTCTCTCTTTTACTACTTTTTACTTGAATACAACTAGCTGTATTTAAGTCAAAACTCCATCATGCAGAAGAATATCACATTAAAGACAGCAGGACCAACTCAGACACTATACCACAAAATCTGACATCCGACAGTTAAAGGCCTTTCATCCAGAAGCAGCACAAGAAGCATCACCAACTTGAGAACTCTCCTGAATTTAACAAATAACCATCAAGCTTTGTTTTCACCAACACAGTTCCCCTGACACTGAGGCTGTCCCAAGAAACAGCACTGAACACTCAGGAGGAGGACTAAGAGGACTAACATATGACTACAGTGACTGAAATTTCAACCTAAGCATACAAGCAATTACATCTCAAAGTGTTTTCTCTAGGTGCTGCCTTCTTTTAATACATTAAACTGTTTGTTCTAATGCTGATGAGTCCTCATTGAGAAGTTCCATGTATCTTATTCTCGTCTCAGAATATAATCACTCAAACTTTAGGCCTCATGCTTTTAACATCTCAGAGGTGAACAGCTCTCAGTCTTCTCTCAACCAAATAAATACATGTAACTTCCCTACCTTCAACTTTGAACATGTTCACAACTTTGTGCATAGCAGTAACCAGTGATTTTAGAGCTTTCTCAAAGAAAAAACTCTGTTTCCTGTATTAGTAGGAAAGAAAAGTTTAGGGAAAAAATATTTTTAAAGTGTAAGAGCTGACATTAACATTTATTACTTATTTACTCTAAAAATACAGCCAACCTCTACTAAGTGCCTAATCTACATCTCTTAAAAACCAACTAAGCTTTGAATATTCAGGCTCATTCCACTGTACAGTTATTGTCTACCAAGATAACATTCCCACTAAACCTGCGCAGCCCTCCAGACCTCAAGTAGTCACAGACCTTTTGTCTCTTCTTCTAAATTCCGCACTGGCCAAAATATCCCGCACTGCTTCTATCGCTCGTACCTCTACCCAAGGGATGACACATAGTCATTCTTTTTCTTCCTTCAAATTTTTTAAACCCTATCCCACAGTTTAGATACATCCTGAGATGCAAAAACCACCATCAGTAACCATCTCAGCATACACTACTAACTACAGTATTATACAACCTACTCCTTTGAAGAAGACTTGTGCCTACCATTATATTTTCAAACAACACAAGCTCCAGCTCTGCAGGCCAGGGCTTCACCTACTTGCTTATTATCAATAGATATAACAATAAAGAAGAACAAAATCTGATAAATACTTTTACTTATAATATACAGTACATGATTTGCTTGTATTCTGTAGTACATGGAAGAACAGGTTGCCCGGAGAAGCTGTGAATGCCCCATCCCTGGAAGTGCTTAAGGTCAGGTAGGATGGGGCTCTGAGCAACCTGGTCTAGTGGAAGGTGTCCCTGCCCATGGCAGGAGGGTGGTAACTACATGATTCTTAAGGTTCCTTCCAACTCAGGTCATCCTATGATTCTATGAAATCAGAAGTCTAAGATGAAATATAACTCAGGAGCATCATTTGGACTTGAATACGAACAGTAATGCAAAGACACAAACCATCTCTTCTCTATCTCTGTTCTAGTATCCGACAACCATTGGAAAAAGCACCAAATTACCTGTTACCCTCTTATTTGCCAGTGACATTCATCTTGTGTAGTATTAGGGAGGACAATTTGCAAATTGCTCATTAATATATGCCATTCATACATGGACAACACACACAGTAGACATGAGCATGATGCCAGTGATTCAAAAATGTATAATGCTATTTTAGAATTTTTTTGAAGCCCAATGTTTAATTCTTCAATATGTACCAAGGCAAATTTTAAAATACTATTATTTTAAACTCCAAATGTTTATGGATAAAACAGACAGGTGAAACTATGAACAGAGTAGAAAATATGAAGGTTGCATTAGACGGAGCTGTATAAGAATAAACAAGGACACAGGATTTAGCTAGCATACACATAACGACATACAACAGCCACAAAATTCATCTACTAAGGCTCATAAGTAACAGCATATCATCCCAGATACAGCACAGGCACAGTTATAACCAAAGACAGCATGACTACAGGGTTGATTCTTTTAAAGTCCACTGTCCATTTTGCATTTATCCCCCCCAGAAAACAGCTCTTTTTCCTCCCCCATGAGTGGCCTGAGGTTTCATTCCATTAAAAAAAAAAATCTCAACCAACTGAAGTTTATGCTGTTTCCCCACAGGTTCAATTTACAACCCAAAGTGGGCAACCACAAAGACAAGGAAGACCTCTTCAGTTTCCTTTAAACAAGAGACTTTTTCATTCTATTCCATACAAACAGATTAAAGTGAAGAACTGATTTAAACTTCTTGCTAACAAAAGGTTTTAAAGATTAAATACCGAGCAAAGCTTAAACAAAAGCAAGATTGGTGTTATTTAATAAAACTACTGAAGGGAAATAGTCCAAACAGAAAGCATAACATGAGGATTTGTAATTCAAAGAAGTAATTTAGGGAAAAATCTAGGATTAATGACTGCAAAGTCACAAAGAAGAGCTTTAAAAGCAGTCAAAGAGAAAACTGGAAGCTTCCCTGCTAGACATTTACAAGATATACAGGTATGTATAGATATATAAAAGACATTTATAAAAAGCTTCATATGAATCATTTCCTATGCGATGATTGTTACAACCAAATTTCCATGAAGGCAGCACTTGCACACCAGCTTACACTATGATGACCTGAATTCTCTAAGGGAATTATTTTAAGGATTCTAGTCTAATATTATATAATATCTACAGGCCAGTAGAAGAAATAACAGTGTAACTAAGAGTTCCATCAGACACCATATTCCTTCATTTCCTCCCAGTCTGAGTAACGATTTGAATTGCACCATCAACAGTAGCAAATTCCAAATTCTATAGTTTTTGGAATAAACATAGATAGTATCTGTACACAACCTTTTAAAGGTAAGTTTTGGAAAAAGTGGGAGAGGGGAGAAGAAAACAGAACCACTTTTTAATACAATGTGGTACTACAAAAGGGGTATTCAAGAAGGACACAGTGAGCACTAAAATGATTTTCCTCCAAAACTTTAACACTTGGAGGGAAAAAACCCTCATAGTATGATTGGAAAAAGCAAGGGTAACAGCTCTGTTTTGCCTATAAGAGGATGAGGGAAATTGACTGCTATATTTTCATTCTTTATTAAATTTTTATTAACTTTCAAAAACTGCATACTTCAGGTTTTAATTGTCCAGAGTTATTCCCCAACACAATTTAAAATCCACAAGCACCCCAAAGAACCACCAGAAAGCAAAGCAAACGTCTGCTGTTTCAATCAAAAGAGGAACAGCCATAGATTCTCCTCCGCATAGTGAAGAAAAACAGTTTCATTTTAAAAAGAAAACCAAACAAAACACTTCAGCCAAAAAGGTTGGAAGCAAAACGCTGAAATGAGACACTTAACCATCCCTTGATAAGAAGCAGTAACTAAGTATTTTGGCAAAGCATCATTCCAACTTCACTCTAGATATTAGGATTTTTGGTCGATTTTGGATTTTACTGTCCAAGCCTAACAGTATTTTGTAAAAACCTCCTCATGAAAGTCCTGACTCCTCGTTTTTGTTAATACTTCAGGATTAGGCTTCAAGGAGTTTTAGTCCTAAATCAGTTTAGTCCTAAATAAACTACAGTAATGCTAATAAAAAGCCTCTAAATAGGAAATCCTATTTAGACAGTTACATCAAGTGGATACCCAACTGCCCTCATAAGGTTCCTAAGGCTTTTTGAAAACACCAAATGTAACAGTGGAATAGAAACTTTGACGTTGACACTTTTTTCACAGAATGGTTTGGGCTGGAAGGGACCTTAAAGGTCACCTAGTCCTAACACCCCATGCCATGGGCAGGGACACCTTCCACTGGACCAGGATGCTCAGAGCCCCATCCAACCTGGCTTTGAACACTTTCAGGAATGGGGCATCCACACCTTCCTGTTCCAGTGCCTCACCACCCTCACCATTCTTCCTTTCATCCAACCTAGATCCCCCCTCTTCCAGTTTAAAAGCATTGCCCCTTGTCCCACCACTACAGGCCCTACTAATAAAGACTGAGGAAGACTCTTCATGTTGAAAGTACACAGTAAGGTCTTCCCAGAGCCTTTTCTTCTTGAGGCTGAACAGCCTCCAACTCTTTCAGCGTGTCTTCTTCATAGGAGAGGTGTTCCAGCTCTGTGATCATTTTTGTGGACTCCTCTGGACTTGCTCCATCTTTCATGTACTGGGGATCCCATAACTGCATGGAGTACTCCAGGTGGGGTCTAACAAGAGCAAAGGATACTTACCAATTTTTAAGTCCACAAGTTTATCTGAAAGACACACTTGCAGGGGTAAATGCAAAAGTCTCTGGCTGAAATTCAGTGCCTTATGTCAGTCAAATTCAGTCTAGATGGCCCCAGTGATCATTTCCAGCCTAAAAATCAACAGTCTAAACTTCAGTTACATAAGCATACATTATACTTTCAACAATACAAATACCATACAAACCATAAAACCTTCTGGCACAGAACTCCTAAAGAAGAAATGTAAGAGCTGTACTGCTTCATTGACTTCCACCTAGGAAGAACAGTGACTAATTAAGAAAGAGGCTCCTATACAAAAATATCTACAGAGGTATTTTAAAATTCATGTAATGCAGAAATAAATTATTTTCACTGAAGGGTATCTTCTTTTTGTCCAAGTTACAGTTCCTGTTTACCAACCTTTCTCATCCTAAAAAGAAAAAATATTAAAATGACTAAACTTCAGTTTTACTAAGAACAGGATTATTCATATTTAGTAGCATTGTCCAAACGGAAGCAAACATAGTTATAGGAAGTTATAAGGGTTGTCATACTTGGCAAAGAGCATTGGAAGATTTTGCTTGGCTACAGATACAATTGTTAAGCCAACTTTCCATAGTGAAATCATACTTTTTTTAAAAAGTGTTTAAAATTATATTTTGATTGCAGATTAGGAAAGGATTATATTTCTATTTTAAAAACAACAAAAGTTTCATCACACAGTATTTGATATAAATTTATGTTCATTAACAATCTTCCATCAAGCTCTATATTTTGGTACTCACTGCAATACTGACTGATGAATATAGCATATTCCAAACCTAGTTTCATTTTTGCATACCGAACAACTTCTAATTAAAAATATCTCCGTTGTGCAGAGAACACATAATATGCTTGAATGTATATATTTGTATACATACTGTCCTCACAATAATAAACTATGTAATATTGTGAACTAAGCACATTTTTACAAGAGACGCAAATAACAATTAACCAAATACATGTAGTACTTAACCAGTAAAATACCATGGTGAAAACTATCTTTGTCTCTCATAATTACACTTTTCAAGTAGGATCATGTAGATCTCAAAAGAGAAAAAAGATCACAGGAATAGGATTTGAATGCTCTGCATAATATCAAAAGGTTTTCCTGAACTGTAGTTTAAATATCAAAACTTCTTTGTTGTCTAGAAATCTCTTTACATTGTTGTTAAATCTATTTGCGGCTTTTTTTCTATTTGAAAATGGGTATTTCTTAACCTTATCATTGAGATGCATTACATGAACTGTTCTTCAAACTCATGAAAGAGCATTATTATTCAGAATACTTTGTAAACATATTTAAGTTACCAACATCTTATTACATGCTGCAAACTCAAATATAGTAACACTGTTCAAAAAACAAATGCCAATTTTTTCAATTAACAGACTAATCTTACATGTCCTACAAGAAGTATTGTGCTACCACAGTAAATCCAAATTAAGGTGATTTTTTTAGTCGATTATGGTTATCCATGCCCATTATCAGAAGAGTGAAAGGTTTACACTATTTTGTTTGAGTCTGGGTGTTTTGGTATTAGATACAGTGATACACAACTTTTATATGCAGTAATACACATACTTTTTTTTCCTGCGACTTTATGTAACTGAGCATGTGCTTAGGAGGAACAGCATAAAACATTAAAGCATACCTGGGGAGGGGAAGGTCAGCACAGCTGTACCAAGAAAATTAATCATCTGCTGCTTCTAGACCCTTTTTTGATACTTTTTCATCAATCAGCTGCCCATTTAAAACCAGAAAATCATACTGCTAACATACTGTAATGCTACCCAAACCACCAAGGCTTACCCAACAAATCTTATAAATGCACAATCTGCTGCACTGGTTGACTCAATACCAGCTTCTTTGTCTTTGTAGTAAAAGGAAGGTTTTCCATTTATCTTCACGTTTTGACTGGATACACAGCAAAGAAACTGCAAAACAAGACTTTCATAAAGAATTTCAAATGCAGCTTTGAAAATATGCTGCTGACTAGCCAGGTGGATCATTCACGAAACAACGCTGAGCTAAGACTTTATTTCACAACACAAAATAGCACAGCATTTGGTCACAATAAAGCTGCTTATTTTTCTTGAAATTAAGTTCTATATAGAATTTAAAACATGAAGTATTTATCTATATATTTCTCTCAAGACTAACTTTATAGCAAACATATAGAACATTAGCATCTAAATTACAGAAAGTAGGTGAACTTACTGCATGGATTATGTCAAAAAGAAAATCTAACCAGATGAGTACACACAGTCCTAAGAATGGTCCATAGTGTTTTGAGCCCATTATCGGCCTGTGCAGCTTGACTGCTTAGACAGAACTCTGCATCGCTTCTCTGAACTTATATGTGTCAATTATATGTGTGTCCTTGCATTTTAGGTTGCCATGCTGGAATGGAACACAAGTAATCTCACACAACAGTACTGTCATAGCTTCAGCCCAACGTTTTCTCCATTTATCGCTACCCTGCTCTTCCAGGCCTTTTTCTTTCCGTGTTCCTGGGGGGCAGGATGCTGTTTCAATAGCCATTATAGGAGAAAAACTGGGATCTTCGACAGCAACAGGGGATGTAAATATCCTGTTGACAACAGTAACCACTAGAAAAGATTTCAATTCCTATTTATTTAACTGTTACATTATGGGTACATGCACCTTCTTCCAGATGTCTCACATGTCATCAATCAAGCCTAGGCAGCTGACATGCACTTCCTTTTCTCCATGATACTGGCAGTCCCAAGACAGTTTAATTTTTGGGATTTCACTCTGTCAGCCAGTCTTCCAAGGCATATTATCTACCACTCATGAACCTCCAGCAATGCCAAAGCAACCACTTGCCAACCCAGAGCTATCTGAAGGACCAAATTCCAGAAGACAACTCCTCCAGTGCTGTGATCTTCATCCCCCTCATGTCAACCAAGGACAGAGGGCCCAGGGCCTTCCCACATGAATTTGTCTCCCTGAGTACACTGCTGTGATAGGCAGCAGTGACAGTGTTACTGTACTATAATTAAGTCTTCCAAAGGGGCAGCATGTATCACTTTTCTGCTGTCCAACATCAGAAGTCCCATCCACTCCATTTCAGAGAGTGCTGAGTGTGAGTTTTACAAAATCCTGTCATGCAAGCACTTGTGTCACATGCAAAGCAGGTCGTCCAACAGACCCAGCTGTGCCTACAGCTGGGACAAACCCAAGTCAGAACAGACAAGTTTTGGTGCCTCAGCCAGAGCATTTGCAAGGCAGAACTGCTCCTTCACAGAGGTCAAAAGAAGGACAATCAGGCTCATTCCTACTTTAGTACAAACCAGCATTTCGAGCAGATCCAGCTGAGAGGATGCTGAAAAAGCTGTGACACAGTCCTTACTTAGCATGAACCTGAAAGCACCAGGACATGTTCACAGCACAGCACGAGAACACGTAACACAAGTTTCTCAAACGCGGAATTACAATCTGGCAAAACAAATCGAGAGAAACTTCCAGGTAAAGACTACTCATTCCAGATCCCACAAAGCCCACAACTGGCAAGTCCCTCTCTCAGTTAAGTCAGCAGTTCCCAGTGCTTGAATGCTGGCCAGAAGATAATCTACCTAAAAGAGAAACCTCTGTGCTTGGCACATAAGTTTTATAAAATGCTGTTATATTTGTAATCAAACAAAGAATGTTTTAAAGTTATTTATTAGCACTAACAAAGCACTTCAGCCACACAAAGATTACACTAGGAGAATTACAAGTGAAAATTCCACTAAATATTAATCAGCTTTTGCTCTCAAATAACTGCAACTTCAGAAAAATCACCTTCTAAATGCTAACTTGGGTGGGAAGACAGATTGAGAGAAATATTTCCCAGCAATTATTAAATGAAAATGATTCTGAACTTTTTTTAGTATTTGATTTCAAAACATTCACTGTCACACATTATTTTAACCTGAGGATGCCCAGATACTGCACAAGCTAGACAACCACACATTTTTTATAAACATACCCATGTAGCTTTCAGAAATGTAATACATTCCTTTAAAATTGTCACTTTTGTGTTTTAGTTTTTAATTTCTCCCCTGAAACATTCAGATAAAACAGTTCTTTAAATGACCTATTAAAATATTTTTTCATTTTCTTTCTTAATGAGTATTTTATTCATTAATAAAATATCTTATTGATATTTTATTTTTTAAATAGTGACACAGATACCCTCCTCAAATTAACAGCCAAGAACATGTGGCTAAGTTAATTTTAAAAAATATACGTGTCAGGAAGAATAAATTCTAATCTCTCTCCTTCAGAAATTAGTTATTATAATGTACTGATACCAATCCAAGCCCTTCTGTCTGAACTTTAGACAAAATCAATTACGTTTCTTCTTAATAAATGCTTTCCCTTCAAACACGGTATTCAAGAAACTAAATAGGAAATTCCTCAAACGCGCTGCTTTTCCTGCGACATCTGGAAACAAGCGGTGCCCTCTGCTGTGCCGGGCGGGGATGTTCACCCAACTCCCGGAGCAGCATTCATGCCCGGCTGGCCCAGCAGCCTGGCCGAGCCAGAGGCTGCAGATCCCTGCTTCTGAGCAGGGACAACTTTCTGTTCGTGTAACCTGACTTGCCCCTGATGGCTGTACGGTTCGAATCTCGTAATATTCGCGGCTGCGGGCAGAGAAAGCTGGCAAGGAAGCAGGCAGAAACCCCCAAGATGGCGAAAGATAGAGTTTTATTTACAGAAACTTCTTTATATATCCATTAATAATCTAGCAACCATTGGTCAGTAAAAAAGTTCACCTCCCAATGTCATTGGTCAGAACTACAGAGCACCTAAGACAAACACAGAGATTAAGAAAGTACAGAAAGTGCAGTTTATCTCTATTCTCCATGAGAAAGAACAGAAGGATTTCTAAAACAGTGCAACTACAGCTGTACCCTGTTACTCGCACATAAAAAAAGTCCTAACAGAGCAGTTTCATCACGATGTGACACATATAGCTGACAGGCAGCAAAGCTCACATAGTGATAGCCCATTTCTACCTAAAAGAACACCTGACAAACTTCACCACTTATAAACATTTTTAGACTACTTTAGTTGACAGTGAAGAAAAAATGTGCATTTATTCTTAATTAGTTACTTCATTCTTACATTTTCTTTGAACTTTGGTAACTGAGCAAAGAACACACCTCAAAACCAATTTGTCTATCTGTATCAAAAATCATCATATCCTTCCTACTCAAGGCTTCCTATTTTACTAGGCAAGCAGCTTTAACCCATTAATGAAGGTAACACGTAAAGCATTTGGTGTCCTTTTAAAAGATTCCGTTAAGCAATTCCATAGAGAGAAAAAGAACTTTAAACCTGTTTTTTTTTTTCCTTTGTTCAGTTTAAAATGCAAAACTTAAATATAAAAATGCAGACGGGAAACACAGTAAGAAGTGAATTGCCTGCTGTAGGCAAATATCATGTGAGTTTATCAGGATATTTGGCTTAGCAAGTTGCTGCCTTTTCAACAATTTTAATTAACAATTAAGTGCCTGGTCTGTAAGTTTCAGTATCTACAAAACAGTAACAACAGAACTGTAAACTGAAGGTGAAAACTAAAACACAAACCCAAACCCCTAAAAAATTACCAACCCAGCAGAGACACCACCAGGCAACTCTGAGGTAAGGTCAGCAGCACTCATTGCTTCATAAAACCTTAAAGAGATACCTAGGAAAAATAACATCATGCTTTTTGAATCATCTGAAGGCAAACATGCGTCAACATGCCCATTTATCAAGTTTACTTGTATTTGCCTAAACTAAGCCACTGCCCACCAAATGTCAGCCAGTCCATCCAGTTTCAAAAATGAAGGAACAGCTGACATAGGAAACCCATACATAGGAACATTATCAAGCCTCTTGCCAAAAGAATCCAAACACCACCTCTGGCTCTTACAGGATGAAGCATAGCAAAAGCGCAGGCAGCACCTGTCAGCTGAAATAAGGAACACAAGTTTTCCTCGGACTGTAGCTCAGGTAAGGGATGAGCAAGACCACATTCCTCCTGCTGTAAAGAGCAGATCCTGCAGTTGCTGGGCACCCCAGAAAGGGACTGATTCTAAGCCACCACACCCTCCCCTGAGGGAAGCATGTTGTTCCTCTTAGAAGGATCTTGTCAAAAGATCTTCTAAATTTTTGAGTTTTTCCATCAGCACCCAGCACATCCTCCCGTAAGCTTTACACCACATTAGTATCAGGATTGCTCCCAGCTGTGGAAAGGTTTTTTTTACCAAGTAACGCACTTTCTAGCCATCAAATATCAGCTAAAAGTGGTGATAATGTGATTTCAAGAAAACTACACAAACTAACAGATTACACTGCAAGTCAGATACCTTTAATTTTCCTCTTGTTTCATGCCACCTTCCACTGCCAACTCATTCTCACCAAAACCCACTCCCTCTTCTGTACACTCTGCAAAGAGCAATCAGTGAATAAACATTAATCACACTCAGACTCACTGAGCACTACTGGGACTAAGAACAGCATGAAAGTAGACTCATGATAATCTTCATCTCATTGTTATGCTCTGAACATCACCACAACACTGCAAAGCAAGCTACTTTCCTTCCTCTGGTTCAAATGAAAAAGTAGTTCAGCAAAGTGTAGAGAAATTCAGAGCTGTGGTCCAGATATTCATTTTAAAACCCTAGTTTCATTTCTAGTAATGCATTATTTATATTTGTGTATGCAATTCCACTTGAAAATGATGTGAGCATTTGAGTTAGTCAAGAATCTTTAAAGTCTTGATAACAATTCATTTACAGATAGAAAGAGAATATGCAGACAGAAAATGTTTTCAGCTACTCACTTCAACAGGGAAAAAAAGGGAAAGAAATTAATCCCCCAAATCCCCAAAGCAGCATTCAGTATCTCCTAAAGCTACATCAAGTGACTCTGTTCCTGAACTCTTCTGTGGACATCCCCTTGAACACCACCTGAGCCAGCACCCTGAGTGAAGCAAACCTTTGATCTTTGCACAGTCTTGCTAGAGTGGATTTTCAGTGGAAAACAGAATGTAATAGATTATGCAGCAATTTGGGATATCAGGTCATGGATTCAGTGACAAGCATTTCCAGTTCTACACCTCCAGTACCAAACCAGTCCTGCCATAACAACTCACAGCCTTAATCTCCATATCCTACTGAGCACACTTCAAGTAACCCCAGTCACAGGTGTGGTCAAACAGAACAGAAAAAAGTTAAGAAAAGATGACTACCAAGGATAAACACCAGCATGGAATCACTTCCACCTGAGGAATAATCAGAGGTCAGGGGTTTTCAGCCTGGAAGAGATATTCTGGAATGTGTCAGTACACACGCAGACATTTTCCTGCTTCCCTACGTGTCTGCTAACGGGCACTGTCACAATCTGTGGGAAAAATCAGCATGACAAAACTCAATGCACTGCTAGAGAAAGTGATGGTTATTTACAAAACCTCTACATTTATTTTACCACTCACTCTTTCCCAACTTCCATCCACTCACATTCCCATATTCCTAGATTCTCAACAAGCATCTGGAGAAAAGCCATTTGGGTACAACACCAAAGATGAAGGCTGCCAGCTGTCAAGGCCACACCACACCTCTGACATTATTCCTGTTTGGCAATGGTGAGCTAGGTTTTGGACAAATCTTTTACACCCTTCGGGAGTCAACAGCTGTTGACGGAGTGGTTCTTTGCTCCAGAATTCTACTTACTGCAGCCTCAATAAATAGCAGACTGATGCTCACTGTCTCTTTCTCTCCATGATCGTTTCATGGTGGAGCAATAGGCAAACAAATGGGCACACAAGACATGGGACATAATCCTATAGCACTCCTTGTACAGTTCAGGAGTAGGGTCTGCTCTTGACAAATCATTCATGCTCCAGCTTATCAGAGTGCAGGCCTTGCCAAGCACACCATCCTAATTTTACTGCTGAGGACAGCTTCCCAGAGAACTGTGGTTTTTCACAACAATATAGAGCATCCTTTCAACTTCTGTCTGGCTTCACACACAGAAAATTCTACAGGTGTTTCACTCATAAAAGCCTTTGTATTTCCACTAAAAGTCTCTGGAATACTGGTTTAACAGGTCTTTGATCTGACTCACTAAAATCATTAACAGATTTTCCACATCCTCCTTGCCAGCCTGTAAAAAGCCAGAATACAGCTTTGCCCACACAGCTGTACCTTGCATTCTACACAACCAAAACTGCTCACGTGCTTGGTACACTACATTTTTGTAGGAGCATGTTAAAAAGAAATATGAACTGTTCATGTTTCTGCAGGCTATTTACTATGCAGGGCAAAGGGCTGAAAAGTGAGAATCACAGAATTGTTAGGGGTGGAAAGGATCTCTGGAGATCATCCAGTCCAACCCCCCTACGAAGGCAGGGACACCTAGAGCAGGTGACACAGAAATGTGTCCAGGTGAGTTTCTGGGTTCTGAAAGTCTCCAGAGATGGAGACTCCACGACCTCCCTGGGTGCCTGTTCCAGTGCTCTGCCACCCTCAGTATAAAGAACTTCTTCCTCATGTTGAGGCAGCACTGAAAACACTCTGGCACCATCCTGCCGGCACCTGCCTAGAAGTTATTTATATGGATTGAGGAGATCCCCTCTTGAGTCTTGTCTTTTCCAGACTGAACAGGCCCCGCTCCCGCAGTCCCCTCTCAGAGAGGCTCCGGACCTCTCATCATCTTTCCAGCCTTCCGCTGGTGTTTGTCCAGCAGCTCCTCATCTCTCCTCTACTGAGGAGACCAGAACTGGACACAGCACTCCAGACGTGGCCTCACTAAGGCCGAGTAGAGGACGCTGCCCCGGCTCAATCCCCGTCGCGCCCTCACCTGCCGGAGGCCAGAGCCCGCAGTGCCGCTGCCCGGGCGCTGCTCCGTTCGCTGCGAGGGAGTGTCGGCAGCCCCCGGCACAGCCCCGCTGCCCCTGCAGACCGCAGGCACCGCCACCCGCCATGGCCGAGCCGCACGGCCCCACAAGGCTGCCGCCATCACTGCCCGGGGGCGGGGCCTCCGCCCCGCGCGAAGGCGCAGCGCGCCGCGCTGAAGCGGGCGGCGCCATCTTGGGTGAGGGCCGGCGGGCCCCGCGCTGCTCGCGGGCGGCAGCGCCCGGACGGGGAAGCAGAGCTGAAGCTGCGCCAGAACTGGGGGTTGGACATCTGAGGGAATTTGTTCACGGAAAGGGTGATTACACACCGGAACGTGCTGCCCAGGGAGAGGGTGGAGTCACCGGCCCCGGAGGTGTTTGAGGAAGGGCTGGACGTGGCACTTCATAGAAGAACCTGAGGTGGACGGGACCCACGAGGATGGTCGAATCCAACGCCTGATCCTGCACAGGACACCCCAAGAGTCACACCGTGTGTGACTGAACGCGTTGTCCAAACACTTCTTGAACTCTGTCAGGTTTGGTGCTGTGACCATTTCCCTGGAGAGCTGTTCCAGTGCCCAACGACCCTCTTGAGTGAAAAACCTTCTAATATCAAACCTGAACATCCCTTGACACAACTTCCTGCCATTCCTTTTGGTGCCACACTTAGTGCCGTGGTCGAGTTGACATGGTGGTGTTCGATGACAGGTTGGGCTCGCTGACCTCAGAGGTGTTTTCCAGCCTAACTGATTCTGTGATAACCACGCCAGCCCTGGAAGCAAAGCTTCAGTGGTCACAGCGGCCCCAAGGCCACCTGCACTCGTGGGACAAAGGTGTGGGCCCAGAAACAGGCAGCACAAGCTCCTGGGAGTGCAATAATGTGTTACAGTAAAATGATGCTGCCATACAACCTTTAAAAAAAAATTTAAAAAATTTTAAAAAGCCTTTCTTCAGAGCACAGAAAGCTCAACTCTGGACTAGATGACCTTTCTTTTTGTCAGTTGGATAAATAAATAAATAAAAACCCCATCCAATAAGGATCATGTTCCAGAAGAACCTGCCCTCCATGGTACTGACCCGAGAGAGGAAGAGCTCTATTCTCTCTATACCATTCAATTCTCTGTTCCTTTGTTAAGGAGGAGCTGTCAGAGGCTGAGGGAATATGTCAACCCCTTTTCTGAACTTCACGATGTAACCAGGGCAGTTTACTTTTATGCAGTGGCAGAGCACTGGAACAGGCTGCCCAGGGAGGTCATGGATTCTCACTCTATAGAGACATTCAAAAGCCACCTGGACACATTCCTGTGGAACCTGCTCTAGAGGTGATCCTGCCTCAGCAGGGAGTTTGAACTGGATGAACTCCAGAGGTCCCTCATAACTCTTACAATTCTGTGATTTTGTGATTTTATGTAAGCCACTAGAAGGCAACCTAGGCTTAGTCTTCTCTAGAAATGCCAAGCACAGCCACGCAGATTCCCCCCAGAACAGTAGTATGTATCAGCACTGCTTTGAACCAAACTTAGAGGACTGTTTCAATTAGAAATAAAATTTCCTTATTTACATTATCCTCCATGTTCATAGGACAATACATTCCTCACATACAGGTTTTTATTAAGGTTCTCACATGTAATTAAGCATACATTCTACATCTGACATGCTAGCAAGGTTGTCAGGAGCCAACTTTTTTTTCCTCCAGATACCTGTGGCAGCTGAAGTTTCATGGTTTTCACACAAATGTAGCAAAACTTGTTTCCAGTTCTAGGCAGGGTGATAAAACATTCTAACCATGTGGCAGAAACAGACAAAACAGAAGAAATTTGAGGAGGATAGCAGACAAAAGATGTAGGAGCACAGATCCTTCAAGAGAGCTATGATGAGTGATGACACTGTGCACCTCTCAAACTAGACTTCTGGGGTCAGGAACAGGGATGCTGCTTGAGGTACAGGCCTTAAATACATAAAAAAGAGTAAGACAGTGGAGCAGATGTTTTCAAGGGTCAGTCTACAAGGGAAACATTAGGATTTAGGAGCAATTCTTTTGATGACTAAAAAAGAACTACTTCTGGGCTCAGGCTTATTCTTCCAGTCCATGCTTTGTTAGTGTGAATGTGACACCACCACATGTGAATGAAGATGAATCTATTTGAGACTGGTCTGATGTTCAGAAGAGTGTTACCTTACCACAGTGACATCCTGTACAAAAAAACAAGACTGAAAATGTTATGGTGACTGAACCAAACCAGCACTATGAGACATCTTGCTTCCATCAGCATTGGTCAGAAGTTTCATAGGCGGACGATGCACAGACAAATATATAAGTTTTAGATGTTCTGTATTACCTATCCACACTTGCTGTATGAGGAACACGCTCATAAGACAGTACATTCCTGCCCGTGTGTGACTGCTATAACTTGTGTAAAGCCTGCTGAAACTGAAGTCCTTTCTTTAGCTGGGAGTGATCCTTCCTCATCTGGTCTCCTAGTCCAGTGCCCCTTGCAGGCAACACTCAACTGAAACAATCACAAGGGAGGCAAAGTAACAAGCTTCAGTTTGGCAGCAGCAGCAGATTCTTAAGAATTAAATTGAGCAGTAGTTACAGATTGAAAAGAAATTATATATCCACAGTATCTGTACAATATAATTAACTTCTCAAAAGAGGGGTTTTTTTCGTTGCTATATTTTAAACGTTGCCTTCAAATTACAGGTAAGTCCTTTAAATGCTTGAAAGGCATAGAAATTCCCCTTCCCACACAAAACCCCAAACAATGTATTTTAGTTTCAAAAATATTTTGAACCCACGAACAAGTTTGGTATCAGTTAATCTGGTAAAATAACTACGTGCTAAATAAAAGCACATCTGGTGGAAAGAGCGCAGAGAATGTTACAAGTGTGCTTGTTTTTTGCTTGCAGCATCTGGCAGTGGGTAGCAGGACAGAGGCAGGAATCTCAGTGGGTCTCTTCCTCTGTCTGTTCTGCAATAGTTTCTGTGGCACTGGCATTGGCAGCAGAGTTGAGAACTTCTCCAAAGTCTCCCCCGGCAGGTTTGCTTCCTCCAACCTTAGACTAGAACACAGAGAGAGCCCCAACATAACCATAGTAGTTACTTGGCATGCCAAACATCCTTAACTGTACAAAACCAGTACCTCTGTAATAACTCTCTTCAACAAAGCAGCTTTTCCAGGTCTAAGAGACCACCAAAATATTCTTAAAACAAATCTTTACACATCTGGAACACTCGCCAGCAGATTAACACAAGTCTCCCTTCGACTTTGAGATACATGAAGCAGCCTGTATTCCAGGGCTGATTCCAGAGTCCAAAGGCTGACACACCCTCAGTTACAAATGAATACAAGAATGCAGCCTTTCAAGCCATTTAGTCTTTGGGAGATTCAGAGTTAAAACTTGCTTCTCTATTTCTCAAGAAAGAACTTCA
The DNA here is from genome assembly GCA_013397895.1 of Origma solitaria. Classification (NCBI taxonomy): domain Eukaryota; kingdom Metazoa; phylum Chordata; class Aves; order Passeriformes; family Acanthizidae; genus Origma; species Origma solitaria. The sequence goes on along the minus strand of VZRL01005189.1, from coordinate 307,113 downwards.
AACAATTTTGAGTCTCAACAGCAATTCCTGAGATCTTTAGCAGAGCAGAGCAACTATTTTACTTTCTCCAGGTAACATTTGCCTTTTCATTTCCCTCTACAGCATACACCCTGTGGGACTGCAGGGGTGTTAATGCCAATTAACTGCAAGAGAAGGCCTAGCTCCCCTTGTTATCATTTGCATGCTTCTCATCCAGCCCAGTGTGCCCAGGAGAACAGTCAAATCTAGTTCCGATTACACAGACTAGTTATTTTTAAAGTGAGTTTTTACCTGGAGAAGTTATTAATGGTTGTTTCTGGCACTTGAGGGTTTTGTGAATAAAGTTTAAATTAAGATGCACAAGCCTTTTTTCTTTGATGCCAGAAATGAGAGATGCATCCCAAGATATTCTCCTGCGTAGGACACTAGTCCCTACAAAGGCATGAAATAAAAGCCTAGACTATTTTGGATACCTAATATTATGTATTAATTATTCTGGATACCTAATGCAAGCTGTTTGTGCAGGTTAGCTGGCTATTAGTTCTTCTAAAGGCATCCTCCTATACAAGGTGCAGGCAGCCCATTGTTTTATTTGCAAATCATTAGGCAGGGAAACCATTTCACAGTACTTAGAAAGATGTTAATCTAAGCACCTCTTCAACAGTTTACCAGTAACTAAAAAATAGGCTGCCCAGAGTCTGCTTCAGTCTTCTCCACATCCACAGCTCCACAATCACCAAGGTGTTTTAGTAATACTTACCTTTAAGCTTTCAACTTTTTCTTCAAAGGATTTGAAAGTAGGAGAATTTCTAGGTAAATAAAAAAAGGAATCATGGAATTAAAACCACATCTCGTTAACCTATAAATATCACAACACAAGCTGACAGTTGTTTTTTCCCAATAGCAACAAGAGTTTTGTTTGGGGCTCTTTCCCTGTTTTAAAGATAGCCTAAAAATAGTTAGTACATCTGGATCTCCCCAAGCACTACAAAACTAAAATTCAAACACACTCAAATTGCAGGCTCACTTTGATCTTTGGCAACTAAGCATTCCCAGGTCCAGCAACAGGATCCTTCATACAAACATGGAAGGGAGAACTAGCAAGTATTTTAGGTTTAGCTTATTATTTCCAGTGATTTCAAATACGTTTCTGGCTTAAAGGATTTGTTCAGAAAATCTTAGTCATTACTTCTGGTTAGCCTAATACATTATTGCTGAAATAAAAAAAGAAAGCTCATCAGAGTTTTTTTGCTTTTTACAGGAAAACTAGTTCAGTTTAATTTGCTACATGTTCAATTAATAAAACATGGTTCACAGTGGCATTTTCTGCCAAATGTTAAAGGGAGACTCCCCCTTGCCTTTAAGTGCCAGAGGCAGCTGTAATTACAAATGGTAAGTTCTGCATACAAAGAGCAGTACAGCTTGGGATTTCCTATGCTGAGGGTCAGTGTATAATACATTAGGGTCAGAAGAGTGGCTTTAATGCTCCAAGGAGCTGTCACTGCCACGTGCAAATTTGTACAACACTTTGTACACTTTTTCTGCCTTTATGTAGGATGGAAAATGCATCTCTTCAGTGGACTGGGACTAAGGATTCACAGCAGACTCAGAAATGTATTATATAAATATATAAAGACGAGGGTGTTTTTCAAAAGAAGCCTACAGCTTCCCTTCTCCCTTTGCTTGGCATTTGTGTAGGTCACCCACAGCAGCACTCTTTCCCTTGGGAAAACACACAGTGACACATACATCAAACCAGAATCTCTCAAGAGATGGGGGACACAGTGCCAAGAAAGGGGAGAGAAAAGGCAAGCATCCCAAATCACCAAGAGACTTTTTGTGAAACTACAGTATTTTTTTTACTCACTTTCATTTTCAAAACATATGCCAAGCTACTGCCTTTTAAACTTGGGATCACTTAGTAGCATTACATTCTAACAGACAGGGAAAAGCTCTTATAGTTTTGCAAAGAGTAGGGAAATGCACTTAGTCACATTCCAGATGTTTGATACCACCTCCATTACGCAGAAATAAAATAAATTTTATCCTATATGTTAGTACAGGAAATCCACTACAAAGCAGGGTGGGTTTTTTGGTTTTGTTTAAAACAATGATAGCTGACTTAAGTTCAATTTTACTTGATTCCACACATGAAAATAAATAAACCCAACAGCTGGATTATGCATACATTACCTCATAATAGGCATACTAATTGAATGTTGTATGGAGCGTATACTAAATGCCAGCATTAAGAAAAAAGAAAGCGAAAAGTTAGTTTAAGTATTACATTGAGAAGAAATTGGCTTAGAGAGCTGACTTCTGTAAACTATCTTTGGTAAACAGCCAAACAGTCTTACACAGTCTTAGATAGTAACTGCTTGGGTTTGCTTTTTTTAATTGCTTAGCCATGCACACACACACAAGTACATCAGAGCAAAAGCTGCAACATTTTTCCCTTTTAGAAAGATTCAAGTGCCATGCTTGTTAGTACTCGTTCTGCTTAGCTGCAACAGTCTGTCTACTCCTTAAGTTTCTCAAGCAACAGGAGTCATGCTGCATTTACAGTTTTGGCGATAGCAAGTAAAAATCAAACACTCAAAAGTCTTATCAGTCAACGAATCTTCCTACTGAAAGAATTATCCCTACATCCAGAAGGCTTCCATTTCAATTCAGTGTAAGTTTTTCAAACCCATCCACACAAATCATCTACTCATCAATACACATTATCCAGCAAAAGCAGTCACATCAACCAGTATTCAAGGTCAGTTTATGCTGGGAGCAGGGATAAAGTCCTAGTCCTGTGTTCTGAAATTCATGGAGGCTTTCTATAACCTGCCAGTGTTGCTATTCAGTTACTGTTTGTCGAGCAAGAACACACATCTACTCCTAGAAGGTGACAGGATATAGATTAAGGAGCTCCCAAATAACTTCAAGACCACCTGGTATCTAATTTAGTTCCATATAGAAAATTGCTGTTTACTGTCTATACAAACAAACCTTATATGTTAAATGTTTCTTATCAAATACCACAACAGTAACTAAGAACTATTACAAGTCATGATCACAGTTTTTCATAACTATACATGGAATGTCAAAATTTGTCTGAGCTTTATGTCTTTCAAGAGAATACTTTCCAGGCAGTTGCTGGGGGAGGGGAGGAAGAAAGGCAAGCAACTCTCTCATAAGATGTACCTCCAAACTTCCAATTAGCATCTCAGCACAATCAATGGAAGACACATTCACAGAAGAAAAAAATTCTATGTCTATTGCAGAATGAGTTTTAAGAGATTCCTTCCAAGGGCTCATCAATAAAACACCGTGATAGAAAGGAAAAACAACACACATAAAAAGTTCCCTCAGGTTAGGATCCCTTAAGGTAGATGCACAATTGTAGGTTGATTTGTAGTTACATTGTACTGGGAATCAAATACACAAGACCCGATGCTTTCCTGACACATGTCAGTAATGCAAAGCCATATTTCATTTATTTCACCAATCCCATTTCTCCTGTGTTTCATTCTTATGGATGAGCTGACTTCCATAGGCTTTTCCAGAGCACAGAGAAGCTGACTGTCTTCTGGACTGTAATTTATATTTCTCACTGTGATGTGGATTACTACAAATTCTTGTCTTGCTACGTGGCAGGTTCTATTACAGAACTACACCTACACTAACTCACTTTTAGTCAATGCTCAGTCAATTCCCCTCATGCTGCAAGACATTTCTCCCTGCAAGAAATTTAAGGCTAAAGAGGATGTAATACATATATTTACAAACTGTAGACCTGCTCACACTGAAAAACTGCAGATCTCTTAACAGGTATCTATGGAAGTTTAGTTTAATCTCAGAGATCATTTAATAGAAGAACTATTTCTGCATTCACAAAGAATTTACTTGCTGTTGTACAATACACATCTGTATGCACTCAGTATTCATTCTGCAAAATGACACCATAAGATATTAGATAGTTTTACCACACAGTGATCTGGTTTGCAAGACAACTGGATATATGCAGTTGATTTTTTTAACATAAATCACCTGTTCTTCAAGTAGTGCAAAAGAGGCATAATTAAGCCTTGAACAGCTTTATGAAGAAGAGAATTTGTATTTCATTTCCCAAATGACAGAATGCCACACTAAAGCACTCACTCAACTAGGCCATCAAGCTGGGCAGTTTGAGAAAGAGAAGCCCTCTTTGCAATGCTCATAAGCAAACCCCTGGTTTAAAAAAGACAATAAATAAAAAAGTAAGTTCCTCCCTAGTCTTCCATGTATTTTGTATTGCATTACAGGTTTCTTATCCTTTACACAATAATTTTTTTAAAGCTATTTCATTGCCTCACATTTTGAAAAGGCACAAGGAGATATGCCCAAGTCCCTGCCTACAAAACAAAGCTTAACATACACAGTAGCTAGTTACTTTTGTTAATTGTTAAATTTCCAGTTGATATGGTGATAAGTTATGGTATTTAGGAATACATGATCATATATCACACTCCCAAAGCAAACAAAGAAAGTTATTCTGCTCCATTATATGGATACAGGACTTTGCTCAATTATATGGATGTAGTGCAGGAGGAGCCAAGTGCAGTCATGACTGCTCAGAACCTGCATCTTGGTACTACTGCTGTTTTGCACAGAATACTGATGTTGCCTACACAAGGAAGGTTAGCTCATCAACACATTCTTATAAAAGAGAATAAAGGTATTAAGAAAAACCTAAGGAACAGAGTTCATTTGCATCATAACAAAGAGCAGAGGAAACAAACACAAAAAAGAAACAAAAATGCTTCATACAACTGACATTGTACTACCAGTCCTCCTTCCTCTCCATTTCAGTAGTTTCCAAAATCACAGCTCCAGCAGCTGCCTCATTCCCTTTTGCAAATACCTATTAAGTCACTTTGCAGTGCATGAATTAAGACCTGCATGTGATGTTGGCTGCATGGAATATATAGAAATAGTCCAACATGGAAGAAATCACACCAATATAGCCAAGAAGTCCCTCAATTAAAACAATACTAGGGAAAGTGAAGCCACAATGAAGCCACCATGTAAGTGTTTAAGAATTAAAATGCACCTGCATATTCAGTATTGTTTCAAGCAAGTATCAGGCCCATCAACTCTCATTTCCAGGGAAGAATTTAGGCATCTAAACCTTTCTGAAGCTCCAACTTTCCCTTGAGTAGTCATACAACTCTGGGACCTGAATTCATCGGGTGAATCCCAGATTAATCTGGTTCTCATGAAAACCAAAAAAACTTAAAGGCTTTTAATCTCCTGTTTTAAGTGCAACTAAGGTTTTCAACAGCATTAATTCTTCACACTTTTGTTTTGTTTTCTAAACCCAGCTATTCCTTGCATTTCCATTGCTGTGATTCTCCCTGAGAAGCACATCAACAGTGTGGACTTCTCTGGTACTGTTACGTTCCCTCCCTGTGGCCCAATTTCTGAATAAGAGTACTCAACACCCACAGAGCCACTAACCAGCATAATTAGGACACTCTTCTGTTAAGGCATTCCTGAAGCAGAAGACAGCTCTGAGTCTATGCTTGTCCTTGTCCAGTGCAATAATCTAATTATAATTGGGGAACACCACAGTCTTCAGGTAGAAAAGTGACTCCTGTTAAGTGAGCAGCTGAGCTCTGCATCCAAAAGGAACAGAGAAGCCTTCCAGGCTCCCGTTGTCTCACTGATGCTTAAGAAGACATATTTCACATCAGCTTCTCTTCTTACACCTCAGCAAACTGAGCTCACTTTAAAGTCTGAGTTCTCAGAGCATCCTGTGCCTCAGCCCATCTCTTCTCCTGAGACAACAGCTCCCAGTTAGTACTCTAGGAGCCAGATCCCAACATCTTTATAGAGATCTTACTGCTGTCTTTAGCTACTCAGTGGGACAGTACAGAAAAGATTAAGTCAGATTCATGTGTGCATAGATGGGCTGAGAGGCAACGGGCAGAAGTTGTAACATAGGAATTTTAACTACTGAAAACACTGAGTATTTGCTTAGATAGGCATATCAAAGGTAATGTAGATGAAGTAACTAAAATACTGGCACTGCTAAAGTAATCAACTCAAGGACTGTTTCACTGGACAAACTATGAACAAAGAATGTATAAACTATTTAACATTTAGACCCTAGTAATTTGGTTAGAGTCACAATGCTAAACAGCCATTGTGACAGACACAAAAAGGGGGAAATCTCTACTCTGCCACAGCACAAACACTGTACAGACAAAGAAGGAGGAATCCTGCATGCCATTGACCTCAACACCATATTCTGTCTCTTGACAAAACACCTTGCAGAATCATTTCAGTGGGTTTCTTTCTTACAAGGAAGAGAGACTAAGTAATTGTTATGTGTACTCAAGATTTCATGTTCTGAGATAGTTACCAGGTGAACATGAAGAAACATCTTCCCTGACATTAAAAGAGCTTCAGTTTTACATTAGCTAACACTGGAGAAAAGACGACATTACCTTTAACAGACAAAATTTTTAATTAAAGATTTTAATGGAGACAGTCTGACTACATGCTTAGTTTCAGAAGCAATTCTTGTGCCCATCTTACCTAAAGGAATGTGAAAATGCCTGTAGTCTGCACAATGCCAGAGTAAGCATTAAAGAGAGAAAGGAAGTTCTGATAAATCTGAAGAAAAATATGTAACTATGTAGCTGTACTCAAAGTGTTTTCTCACTAGACTTCAAAAAGCAAGAGGTTAATGGCAGCACTTTAAAACGGCTGATTTTATTACACTGCTTCCAATGCAGCAGTATTCTGTGAGAACATGTGAATTTTTATTTGCCCAATAATTGGAAAAGTAAGTTTAACAGCAACAAATTACCTGTGGAGATGAATAATTGTATAGGTTCCAGTAGTAAGAATTATATAATCAAGGAATTGAAAGCTAAGCAACCGATGTATTGCATCCAGCAGGAATTTTCCAAGTAGCTCAAAACACTTCTAAAAATGACTGGCAGACCTACCTAATGTGCATGAAGGGCTGTGTCATTTGGCACAAAGTCAAAATATGTTGCATGCCAACAATAGGTAAGAACTAAAAAGTGCCAATAGTCTCTTAAAAATGTAATAAAATCAAGCCACTTCTATGAGGCAGAACAGCTTAGAAAGAAATAAAACACACCTGGAAGGAACTGACACACAAGACCAAAACAAACAAACAATCCCCAAAAACAACAACAACGAAGAAATGAACAAACAAAAAACAAAACAAAAAACCCCCAACCCAACAAATACAAAAAAACCCAAAAACAAACAAAAAACCATAACAATAACAAAAAAGAGTCAAACAACAAAACACAAACCACAAATAGCTAAAGATTATTAGTTGTTTAAATATAGTATTCCACAAGCCGAGAAAGAGAGCAGAAATGACAGTGCTATGTGTATCCCACAGAGGCAGGCAGAGACAGTGCCACTTGCAATCACACCAGAAAAGTAAGAGCAGCAGTGAAGGTAGTAGCACACATTGCTTTTCTCGCCTACGTAAAATACATACCACAGAACTCCTCAGCATCAGTGAGGACATACAAGCAGATTTTGCAGCAAGTCTCTTACCTCCCCTAAAACAGTTGCTGAGGGCTCTTGACAGATTAGCTTTTAGAAGTACTAGGTATGTTAACAGTATAAATTTATTGCAGTGATTACCTGCTTAAATAAAAAATGCAATTACTTGGGAAAAGTTAAAGAAACCTACCTGACATCTTCAAATTTCTTGGTTATGACTGAACCAACAGAAGAAAAAGCAGCAGAAGCCTTCTGACCAGCCTGAGACAGGGTTTCTGATGTTCTCTTATACCTGTGTTCAAAAAAACATTTCATTTTTAGTTATTATAATAGAACACATAAGGAACCTTTTAGTGTGTGTGTATTTGTATCAAATGCAGAGGTACACTTCAGCTAATGGGAAACCTACTTAAGACATTATTTTGAGTCTTCGCAGTCCCTTCTGGCTACAGCATCTCTGACACCTCTGACTTCAGACCAGATTCACCAACATGCACCTACTACCCCACCCCCAAAACAGATGCTATCTGCTATTGTAGGAGTTATAAAAATATGAAATAAAGTCACACAGAAAACACCCCAATCAACCAAAAAACCAAACAAAAAAAAAAACCCTCAGAAAAATACAAAAGAAAACAAAACACAAGAAAACAACAATATGCATACACACTGAAAAAAGTTTGTTTTTTGTTCCAAGGGTCCAAATTTTTGTACCACACAGTTCTGTCAATAAAATTCACCATAAAAAGTTTGAGGACATCTGGTTACATTCTGTGTAGTCATTAATTGCAGAAGGTAGCTTGCTCTAGATCTTAAGCTAACACTTGTGTTTGGCAAGAACAGTAACTGCGACTTCGCACTCTTCCTGCAAGAGCTCAGTTTACAACAATTTTTCAGGGTAGAAAAGAAGGGTATTCTGTTGGACTTAGGACACCTTGATATCCCAGATCTGTCAGACAAAAAATGTGGGTTAGAATAGCCCATATTTTGGTCAATCATTCTTCTTTGGCATGAGATATGGCTAGCAGCATTCTTCTTTTAAAAAAATCTATGTTGTTTTACCCAGAGAAGTTTTAACACAACTTAAATTTGTGTTATTTATACTCATCTCATTTCACAAGAACAGAGTGTTTAGACATGACACAAGATCTAAACAGTTTTCATTTCAACAGCCTAAACAATCATCATGAGCTGGTACATACGCTGTGGTTGATGTAACATCTTGCCAGCTTTTGGTAATGTTCTGCCTTAGTTCCTGTAGTGAGTTAATTCCCAGCTTTCTCTTGATTTCTGCTAGATGCTTTTCTTTGGCAGCTAGCACTTGTGAGAGCGTCTGGATTTCCTCTTCCACCTGTGGCAGCAGAGTTGTTAACAAGTGGTTAGAAGTTAACAAGGAATATACCCAACCATTTATGTATTTTTTTAAAGCATCTAGTAGACATCAGTAATAGGAGGGCTAACAGGTTTTTAACACTGCCTCAGTCATTCCAAATACTAAAAGGGAAATCAAACACAGACTACAACAAGAGCTAGTGAGAAAGAAAACTACCTGCAGTTAGCTGTGTTACTGGAATATGTACAAGTTGGTAACTAAAAGAATGCATAGCTAGAAATCGTTACCTATGATACGTAAAGGCTGAAGATTAGTCAAACCCAGGACAATCACCAAGCCTGTATTCTACTTCCACGTCAGAAGAGATACCAATGTGTGACCAGTATCAGGAATCTCCGAGCATGTCTGATCCATACACAAATTTTGCCTCCTTGCTTGAACAGAAAGGTTTTTTTGTTGCTTAAGCCAATACCTGCAGACTTGGATCCAGCCACTGAAGTGCCTTCCCCAGAGCAGGTGTGGAAATGGTGGCAGACTGAGCAGACAAAACCCACACAAACAACAAACACCTGCTCTGCAACTAGAAAGCCAGATTGCATACTTCCTTCTTTACTCAAATGGTCACTGAAGCCTCTCCTGAAAACATGACCAGAGATGTCAGCACAGTTCTACAATGCCATTCTGTGAGCTGTACAGAAGTGACAGAGGCACTAAGGCCATACGTACAAAGGCAAGGGCATATCTCCAATCCTACCTCCTCATCCAGGCAAGATCACCCTACTTTAGAGTATCAGGCTGCCCACTCATTTAAGCTCCTTACAGGAGTATAGCTCCTTACTGTACTCCTTACAGTCTCTTTAACGCACCTTTGTTTTAGATATCTGTCCCAAGTCCAGCAGGACATATCCTAGCAGGACCAGCTTACCCTCACCATCTTTGGCATGAAATGATGCTCAGGATTGCCAAATACAAGACTGTATTAAATGTGCTTATTTCACAGCTAACCTTTGTTTGCCAACCTTAGGCTTAAGTTAGCATCTTTCATAAGGGTCCTAAAGTCACATAGAGCTACTAAAGAAAAAAGACTGGCTGCTAATAAAGCTTGACTTTGGCATGTATCAGGCTTGAATATTTGCCTGTCTGTCCTTCAAAGAACGTTACTTTTCCTCACTCTTAAAAATATTCTGTTAAGGACAGGAATAATAAAATGGTTAGACATTAGCAACACAGTGCCTACACAGATACTACTACAAAGCATTCTTCATGAAAGAAACAACTTTATCTACTTCACACCAGTTAAGACAATACTTGGGTTTTGGCTTCCAACCATGTTCTCTTTGCTTATTTACCCCCTTCTCACTCGAGAAAAAAAAAAGGTTAGGTATTTATGCATCTTGGTTTAAGATTTGTACATTGAGCACTTCCAGCCTAATTCCCCATCACTAGAACAGGCTGTTCTTTTCTCCTTGACATCCTTCCTTTCTTTCTGTGCAATACAGAGGAGCGCCAGCTTTAGACACTCACAGAATAACTATGCAAAGCATTAACTGTATGTTCAAAGACAACATTATCCCAGATTTTCATTATCAAAACAAGTTTAAGAGCTATTTGCAAAAGAATTACCTTGGCAAGCTCTTTTCTTAGCTCATCCTGTTCTTCTTCTGAGAGTGTTTCTGCCATACTGACTGTAGCAGCAGCATCCTCTCCAACCTCAGGTATAGAGTCATTCCTCAGCAGCCCTTGAGATGAATAAAGAATAAAAAGTCAGATTATCATGTCTGCCAAACAGAAGCTAACATTAGCACACAGCTCTTCTGTGCTAGTGCACAAAGAAAACTGATGAGAGGACACCAAAGTCATGCTCACCAACTACAGGAAGGAAACCAAAGGCATTTTATATTTCATTCTATCAAGCTGTATTAAACCTCAATACAATGGGAACTGCTGCTATAATAGGAGACAGGAAACCTGTTGAAAACAACACATCCCACTACTCTGTGAGAGAATCCAAGGCACAGAATGCTATGTCCTGACCAGTGTTTCCTACACAACCCTGCCCAAGAGTCTGTGAGCACTCTCGGTGTCTCATTCATCTGGCGCAGAAATGCCGGAAGTGCTGGAGATGCTCAAGGCCAAGGTAAAGGCTCCCTCCCTTACTGCTCTCTGGATCAAATTTAAAAGTGCCCATTCTGAGCACACTGGGTGCAGCCACAAGCAAGGTTAACAATAGTGGAGAAAATGACTACACAGCAAGTATGAATTCTTCCTCTGTATCCTGCTTGACCTCTCTGTCCCTATTAACTGGGACCACAGTGGCTAGCAGGTTGCAGATATCACAGAACTAGAAGTAAGCTGATGGTTTGCACCTGAACATTAAGACAAATGGGAAGCCCAGAGACAGAACTTGGGAACAAAAGGCTGTCTGTTCAAAGTAGGGGAGATGAGAAAGGACTGTTAAGAATGTGCATCCACTCACACTCCGCCTCTTCCCCTTTCAAACCCAAAAACCAAAACTCTGCCAAACTCCTATCTAAATCACAAACATCCCTATGGTTTTCCTCAACTTTTGCTTTCACTGATTCAGGGAAAGGAAGGAGAATGTTATTATTTGTATTACTATGATGCACTCACTTTAATGATTCATTTTTTTCTTAGTCCTTAGTGCTCGCAGTAAGATCATTTTAAAGACCTTCTAATGCAACAAAATTCCCAGCAAAAGACTTTCCATTTTGAGTCTTTGTAGATCACAATTAAACAAAGTTTGCCAGAATCAAGGAATTCTGTTCTAATTGCAGAGAGACCAGTTTGCAGGGAGACTATATGCTGGAATGGTTGTGGATTCCCGGAACTAATTCTCTATTCAAGAGGTAAAGTAGTTTTACAGACAACAAAAAAGAAGTTAAATAAAAATCTTAAAATACAAGAGGAAAGAAAGCAGGATTGTTTGTTAATAAGGAGTGAGGGAAAGTGTATGTATACATAAATATGCGTGTGTGTGTATATGTATATAAATATATTATTCATTTAAGTTGAAGACACATTAAGTAACATTTCTTGTTAATCACTACAGTAATTAACCATCTAACCAATAAAATTCCATCCTCATTTCAGCAGCTTCTGATGGCACTCCATACTATCCTTTGGTCTGGGAATCAAAAACTCATTGGTCACCACCATGATTTTGCTGTGAGGTTTCATATCAAACAGCTACATCACAATCAACTGAAAAGTCAGGGGAAAAAAAGATTCTGTGAATATGTAATTCGTTTTAGGCATTCTATGAAACATACTCCAAGCAGCTGTCAAGCCAAAACAAAGAAGAAACCTTGCTCTTGATCAAATCACTGAACTCGGGCAAAGCTCAATTCCACAAATTCTTTCCCAAACAGTATGTTTTCCGCCTGTATTTGTGTCCAGAACACCTGTCCTCTAGGAGCATACTGCTACACGAACAGAATTTTTATAAATGTTGCTACCACAGAGTGAACTGAGAAGGAACCCTAGTGAAAGAAAATTAAACGTCATTCTGCATATATTCATGAGATCCGTGCCACGTTTTCCCAGAGATTTACATGTGTCTTCTACACTGACATAATGTAGGTCCTATGGGTTTCCCAATACACTATTTTCTGTCAGAAATCTAGAGCAGTAAGAACTTCAAAGTCTAATGCCCAAACCAAAGCACAGCACTATAGCACCTAAAACAAAGGATTAAGGCTCATGACTCACAATCAGACAATTTTTGTTTTATACATCTACATAACTTCCTTAACCATTAAGAATGCCACACCTTTTTGTCAAATTGCTATTTAACCCATTAATTACATATACCTACCCTGAAGGAAAACGAACAACTTAAACTGCATTTCTCCCTGACACCCTATGACCCCCCAGTACATTCACCTATGATTCCTGACCTTACTCTCATCTGCAGCCCTTCAGGGACCACTTGCTTACCATCGCAAAAGCCATTTCAGAAAGTTTGCAAGTACCAAAACCACACCGACTCCAAGAGCATTAGCACATCCAGCTGAAAGTCTGTTCAATCTGATTATGAAGAGTCATCTGGATTATATTACCAAAAATAGATCATCAAGTGAATCCACTGGTAGGAAAACATGCTGGATTGTCTCCTGCAGCAACAGCTTCTGTTTGGGGAGAGTACCTCCTTCTCTTCAGAAAACTTATTTTTTAAGATTGTTCTGCTTCTTGCCTACCGAGTGGAATTTAAGGCACAATGCTAAGAAGCAAGGGAATGATCTCTCCTCCCCTTCACATTCCTAGAGCTTTTAGGGAAACAGGAAATCACTGCTACTCAGAGTCCTCCATAACTCACCCTGCACATCCGTCCATGCCTTCCCCTCCTCACCTTCTGGGCCCCTCCCATTTATTACTTTTTCAAGCTTCACATGAAGTATGCGAACATCTCCCCATCAATCTTCTGGCATTCTGGCACCTCTGCTCTCCCTCCTGCCACCATCCACCTCTCTGTTCACTTTGCTCCCGTTCCTCAGTTCAATACCTGCAGGACACAGGGCTCATCCATGCTATGGCAAGGCTGTGCTGGGCCATCTCACCAAGGAGCAGTTGTCTACACAGCTAACAACCCACAGACCTCCACAATGGCGTGGCTACAACCCAAATGTATCCCATAAACCAGGGCTGACAGCCAGTAAGATCCTGGCTTTGAAAAAACTTCATAAGGAAATGTGCACAGCCCACTTTAGATCTTTCTGTGGGGTGTGTGGCAGGAAACCAGGAAATCAGCAATCAGCCAACAGATGGAAATGCTTTGGCTCAAACTATTATTAAGAGTGCATTTCTCACTTGTGGTCTTTTTTCGCCAACAGAACTGTTGTTATTATTATTATTACTTTATATTGTTTTGTAAAACTATTATTACAGCTTTCAACTTGTTACCTTCTGTTATGTTAGTTTTCTTGCATCATTAAAGTTGGAAAGGACTTAAAATTCAGTCACTTGGTACTCTGTTATAACCAAGTTTAGCTGAACATTTCACGTCTCTTAAACAGAAAAGACATGTTTGGGGGAAAAAATTGTAAAGACTTAGATAGTATTGAGAAAACTTACCTAGCTTAAAGATCAATTTTTAGGTCTGTATTTCTAAGATTAACATATTATCCCAGCAGTTTATTAGATCTACTTAAATGAACCAAATAAAGACATGAGCAAGTTAGTTGATTAGGACTCCATGGATCACATTCAGGGAAATGTCACTTAAGTCCCTATTACTCTGCCAGAGTAGGGAAAGCATTAGAGTAATTCAATTAACACTCAGTTTTTCTGATTTGGGGTTTGCTTTGCCCAGTTTCAATCCAAGCTCATGCTCTATTTTGACCATAAATTCCTACTTCCCTGACCTGAATTCAGAGATCAGCAGCAAACAGGAACAATTTAAGGAAGTACTTGTCATTTCGTATGAGCAGCCTTGGGGTGGGGGCAGGTTAACCTCCACCAAGCTTTCTTTTAGACTGACATGTTCTGCATCCAACCCTCAGAATGAGCATTTTGGTTATCACGATACAGTTGGCAAAGCTAAAGGAAACAGGTGCTTCAGGAGAAAAAGCTGTTGCAAGGTTATAAGACCACTCCAAGTCTAAGTAACATACAGTACTACAGAGCATATTTATTCTACAGTATGTAAGAAAGATCAAATTTAAGTGCTTCCTGTTTATCTCAGTGAAGAACCCAAAGTGAGACATATTTCTTCAACCTGGGGGAGAAAATTCTTGGGCTTCTCCCAAATGCTACTCAGATATTCATTCAAAGCAAATGAAAAAGAAAATAAAGCCCAGGAAACGCTGGTGGTAACGGTGACGCATCATCACCTGACACAGAGCTGCTTCCCCTCTCCTTTAGAAGAGCTGGAAGATGCAGTAATTGCAGAAGTGAAAACTGACCTCTGTTTCCCAGTAACCCCCAGCTAATCAAGCTCACAGAGGGTTGTTATAGTTCAAACAGAGGTTCCCCAAGAGATACATGTTTCTTTAAAATTTTAAGTAACAAGCCCATCAAAGGAAAAGTTTTGCCACACCTGAAGTCGGTCTAAACTTTCTGTATTTAAAATTACTTTGGAAGATTACATCTGGCAACAAGGAATGGAATGACAGTAAAACCAGATTAGGATGTGTTGGGAGGCATAGGTATAGGATGTTCTGTACAACAGGTTACCAGCTAGAAACTTATAGGGTTAAGCACTAGATGGATGCCACTGCAGCATAGCACTGGGCAGCCCCAGCACAGTTAGTATCTGCAGGTGGAAGGTTTGCAGCATTTTAAATGCTAAGTAGAATCGAGTAAAGGTTTTAGAGGGCATTTTCATTAATCAGTGAGATTTTCAGTATTAAGGCAAGAGCAGATTTTAGACTATCCAGAGCTCTGAAGTCCTACTAAGAATGCAATTTCTACCTCCCCCGCCCCAAAAAAAAAGCTAGTAGTCAAACTAGGCAAATTATTCCAATCTTGCAGAAGTTGCCTTTTTGCTCCTGATTTTTTTTCCCATTTTCCTTCAAACTGCCTGCCTACTGAAAAAATAACAAATACTGTAAAGCTGGAAAATGCATAATACATGAGATATTACCTACATGACACACTGAAGCTAACACACTACCAGAATTAACAGCAGGCCAAGTTTTATAGATCTTTGATTTGACAAATTATACAGATATTAATGGCTAAGCATTTCATATAGAGATTTTGGGAAAGGAAGAGAAGGAAGTTACCAGACTTTGCCAGTGTAGGTGATCCAGGTGGAGAAAGGTTTATGCTAGGCGACAAGTAAAGATAATTTCTGTTCACTCCAGCATTGAAATCGAAGGGCGATTTGTAATCCTCATACAGATCCATGCCAGACAGTTCAGAGCGCGCAGCCATCCTCTTCTTCCACCGAAGGATTCATCTTCACTTTCTGGGGTGACCCAGACAGCAGGATTCAGAAACCTTCCATTTCTTTACATGACACTCACTCACGGTGCCTCCTCAGAGAATTCAGCTCTGCTACATATGATAGAGTCATCTAGCAAGTGATTTCTTAGCCATCTTGTAGCTGCTGCTGTTTACATGGCACAAAGTTAAGTTCCTGTAAATTTATAACTGAGGCTGGAGTTAAACAGACCGTTCCTTTAACAAACATTCACAGCTCACCGCTCGTGGCTTCTGAAAGAGCCCTGGTCCTCTGCAGAACTGCATCAAGTACTTCCAATCATTTAAATAAAAAAAGGTCAGCTGACTGCAGCTACACCAGGATATCCTTAATCTTCTAGGACACAAAAGGATTACTAGCTGTAATCTATCCTATATACCATCTGTGTTGGACTTTTTCCTCTGATTAATGGAAAATTCTGCGTGCATAGCTATTTCTCCAGCTGCTTCCATCAGTGTAATAACCACTGGTTAGAACCCAGTCTCTGCTGCCCAAGTATCACACTGTAGTGCGAGTTCAGAATAGGAGAGAGCAGCGCTCCTCTCTGAAGGCTGGGCTGTAAACACCACCTAGGTTTATTGATGAACATTCTAATGTGTGTTATGATTTTTGCTCATGAAGCTAAACATGTCTGGGTCTGAGGGGTTTTCACGGTTTTGTTCGGATTTTTTTTTCTTTTTTTAATATTATTGAAGTGCACTGCCCTACGTCCTTAGTGCTTCAACCAGCATTGTTTAGAGCAGCCAGTAATGCCAGGAACCAGTAATGCATCGCCTGAAATGTATTTATGTTTTGACACATATACCATAAAGAAAGATCAGATTACATAGGCCGTCTGACTTCATGCCAGGCCTTTAAGATTTAACCCTGGGAAGCAAAAATGCTTCTTACCTAAAAGAGGCACTCAGCACAGTTTTGCAGCACTTCACTACTTTATTTTTATTTCAAGGTCAGCTTCTTTCACTGACAAGACAAGCTTACTAGCAAGGTAGATCACCTCCACAGCTGAGCAACCATTTCCTCCCAAACCCTACACCTTCACCTGGGATCCTCACTGCAGCCTGCACACAGAGGAGCATAACCAAATGGAAGTTAATCTTTTCCTGCACAGTAAGTGATTTTTCCAACACAGCTGATCGGACATTATTCCAGAGAAGTGAAGGAGCCTTGCAGCATACCGAAGTCAAGTCCAAGCAAAGTATTCCCCAGGCATACAAGAAGAAGAAAGCACATCCCTTCTGGAATTTTAACTGCCCATTTCCACTGCAGTCAGTCTGTGGGCACAGGAACAGACCTTCCAGCTAATTAAAGAGCAGCTCCTTTAGGCTACAGACCTACATTCACTTCTGGTGCAGAGTACCTGCAGGCTCATAACAATGAGAACACTGGAGCCTGAAACACAGCTCTCTGCTATTTTCCAAACCCACTGAAAAGAGGAAAATAGAATGCCCATCTGCATTTCTGACACATGGCTGTGACATCTACCAGAAATACTGCAAAGTTCACCTGACAAACGTCAAAGCTTTGGTCACAGATCCTAGTTAAAGCATCCAGAGGAAGCAGAGAACTGTAAAACAGCTACAGTAATAACATTCTCTATTAACCAAACCTGTTAATATGAATAGCTACAGATTCTGCTTCACAGCTTTCCCTTGTGTACCTCAGCAGCCAGGGACTGCCTTCTGTGCAAAAGGCTCAGGCAGTAGTTGTATTAACTGGGTTAGGCAAAATGACAAGCTATCAGATGTGGCACACAAAGAGCTGCATGTTTTCTACCATCACTCTCTGGACACAGAAAGAGAGAGAGAAGGTGAGGCAACACCCTGGGACTCTTTCCCAATCCTAGACAATCATTCAGTGTAACACCAGTCAGTGCTAGCTAGCTACAACTGCAAGTAGCTACTATAGGAAAAAGTACCCCTTACAAAGATCTGTTGATACCTGCTAACAATCAACAATGTCATTTCCTAGACATTTTCTGGAGCTAACATTATATTCTTTTCTTTTACAGGAAATTCCCTTCATTCAGTTTTACCCCTTACCAGCCATTAAAAAAAATCTGGTACTCTTCCTACATCTTTATAGCGCAAAAATTAGTTTCATGTCCCTAGAGCCATCTGGATTGCCAGTTTCAACAACCAACCTGGCCTGCCACCCCTACAGACAGAAGTCTGTATGGGCCAAATTCTTCAACATATCTTCAGTGGAGTCAGAGACACATACAGGACATGGCCCACTGCTGGAACATATATTTGGCTTACAGGGAAGATTTGCTGAATTACAAATCTGAGCCTCCACCTGGGAGGCTGAATTCTGCTTTTGCTCTGGTTTACGCACAGCCTGAGCATAAGCCCAGAAGTCACCCCAGACAATCTCTAGTTTTTAGAAATATTACAGAAATATGATTGTCCTAAGATCATTGCTAAGAGAGGGACACCATGCAAACACTCCTTACTTCAAGTTACTCTCTTTGTTCAGATTAATCTTGTTTACAGTGGCCATACAGATGGGCTGCTACAGCACCTCCCAAGCACATCACCTAAATACGTCAGCCTCCTGCTCTCCTACCTGCAGGAGCTCACAGGAGTGTTGCTCCTCACTTGTTCTCGGGTACAAATACTACCTGGTGATGAAGGAAGCTGTTTTGCTGAACAAGCTTCTTCCTCATCACTTAGAGAAGTTTGATGGTCTCCACACTGAAGTACAAGTCAATCCATCTGTAAAGAGAAAGGACTGAAGTCCACCCTTCCAAATCTGCTGTAGGACAGTTTCTAGCCTGTCATCTCTAACTCATCCACTTCAGGGAAGACAAGTGATCCCCTGCCAGCCATAACAACCATTTTATCTGCTCCTTCCCCAGTAGTTCCTTAGTACGCCCAGAAATTCAGGACAGAGCAAGGCAGCACTCCCCCTACACTGCCTAAAGCAAGTCTGAAGAAGATAGGTTCCGCTAGCTGTGGTGCAAGTGGAGGAGGAATGAATCCCTCTCCAAGGGATTTTCCAAATTCAAGTGATGGCCCAAGGAAACAAAGCAGGATGGGGATGACAAACCGCAGCTGCACAGAACCAAAAGGCAAGGTTTTGCTCTGCAGCATGAAGCTTTCTGACCACTTTAGCAGCTCTTGACAGTCACAGCTAGGCAGTGACAGGAATCAAGATTTCTCTACAGTATGAAAACAGGCTCATTATGAAGCCTTTCTAAAGGGCCCTCCCATGACCAAAGCCCTATTGGATGAGCTTCCTCCTCTTCACAGTAATTCAGAGCACATGCAGCTGCGTGGAGGTGGAACTGAGGCTGTAGAGCCATACCCTTACAGACAGATGCTGCCTTCCCAGGGCCAGACACACACATTTCAGAGCTGAAGTTTAAGTTAGGCTTCTGTTACATGACTTAGAGTAGTTAGCGTGCATCCTCAAGTACCTCTATTCTTTGCTCTGCATTGCAAATTCAGTTTTACTGTGTACCTCGGTTGTTACTGCAGGCTCCAGCTGTGAGGCAGTACCTGCAAAGATCTTGAAGCCCAAGGAAGGAGCTGTTCCAGAGACAAGTAGCAGTGGGGTTTTGCTTACTATGCAAGAGATTAAAACCAAAGATTTTGCTGTTCCAGAACAAGCATTCATTGGCACTAAGCACCTCGGAATAACTAAGAGGTTAGTACTTAGAAGTCATCTATGCCATTTTAGAAGTTGGTGTCTGAGAGACTGGCACAAACTAGATACCTTCTGTCAAGGATGCTTCATCAGTTACTGACAAGTTCAACTGATTGTCACAAAGTGTCTCAGAAAGGCTCGGCAAGCCTCAGCAAAGCATTACCATCACAATTCCTACCATTAATCATGTTGTAATCCCCTCTGTTAAGGTTATAGTGTACTTAAAGCTTTCCCAGGTAACTATTTAGCATTAACAGTCAGTACAGATTGTGCACTTCATTAATCATAAGGGAGGGAACTCCGTCCACAGCTAGAAAAGCTGTTAAGTTTGAGCAAACACTTTTCACCAGGTATTTGCCTTCTTAGTCTCAGATGTGGTTCTTATTTTAGTACCTGCTACCCAGGTCTGCAGCTTCCCCCTTAACCCAAGACTCTAGCAACAATCTAAGCAAGGCAGTACAGTATTAAAGCACTTCTGCCTTGATACTAGCTAAGAAAGGATAAGATGTTTTGGTAGCCTTGCAGAGAAACTGCTTTTCCCACATACTGGTCTAGCAGAACAATAGTTTGTTTATACATGAGAACATTATGTCCCTCTTTCCCTACAGAAACCAAACCCTGATCAAGTATGAATCAGTACCACCCCTGGGCTTTGAGGAAATGGAGCTATGTATTCAGTAGTGTTTCATACAAACAGTTAAACTCAGGAAAGGCTACCACTCATGCCTCAGGATTGGAGTAATGCAGAGGCTACCCTAAGACATGATCTAAACAATATTTTGGACAAAGCTATCCAAATAACCAATTCACAAGGTCTAATCTGAGTTCTGCCGTTACGTAGGCAACTTCACCCCACTGAACATCCTGTGTTTGTGTCCTGATTATACCTGGAGCTGCCAAACTTGTGCACCACAGCCCATACTTTTGGCAAGGCTATTATTGACTCCAGCACTTAATCCAGCAAGCCAAAGAGAATGAGGGAAAATGAGGGGAAGACTTTGTTGACAAAGAGAGGGAAGAGGTGCAAGAGGCGCTTGCTCACTGGAGGGCACAGCAGTAAGATTCAGTCTCTTATTTCAAGGTTGCCTGTTAAGATTCAATTGCCTTCTCAGTCCATACTTGGTTTGAATTTCATCTTCTGCAGTCTGCTAAGAGGCAATATTGACTAGAGGCTTTCCATTAACTGTGTCTGGGACAAAGACTTCCAGCCAGGTCTTCCACCAGCCCCATCTTTCACAGGTAGATCCCAATCAGGCAGCAACAGTCAGGCTCCTCTCCCCACTCCAATGGAGTTTTATACGGCATAAGCCATTTTAAGAGCCACAAAGCTACTTAAGCATCTTAAGCCAATCTAGGTTCTGTAGCATCAATTTGATCTTCAAAGTCTTACCAGTTTACAGACAAGTAAAGCCTTTCAACACCTGATCTGAGGCCCTAAAACTGCATTAAGAGAAAAAGATGCTGTGAAGCAACAGGACAGAAGCCCAAAGACTAAACAAGCCTGAAATTCATACATTAATGCTCCTATGTCCATACAGTGCTCTCTCCCCTCCCTTTAACAGCAGACACTTCTTTCGGTCCTCTGAGATTTGTGCATGGCATGAATGGAGCTGCACAGCTACAGCAATTCCTGAATGGTATGAGCACAGGCTTCTGCAGCCCTATTAGTAATCATCAGCAGAATGTGGCTCAAGGGTCAAGCATCTGCTGTCTTCTAGCAGAGTACAACTCAACACCACAATATTATTCTCAGTACTTCAGCCGCCCCCACATGCTTTCTCTGGACAAGCTCTGCCTGATACAACTACATCGTCCAGTACAGTTCTTTGCACAGAAATATGTCTTATCCAGCACTTTGTTAAGCCTAAGGGCTGCCTTCACTTACTCTTATTAAAGCAAACCAAAAAAATCTAAAAAAACCCAAACAAACAAAAAAAAAAGAAAAAAAAAAAAGAAAAAGAAAAGAAAAATAAAAACCACCAAACCAACCAACCAAAGAAAAAACCAACAACAACCACCACCTCTTAGAATGATCAGTGTTCTCCCAAGATGTATCTCTCTGCAACACAAACACTTCTGAATATTACAGGTAAGGAGCACAGGGCTGCCAATATTGCTCCTTTCATAAACCAAAGTCTCAGCCCACAGTATTTCAGACACCTGACGCATGTCTTGGTGAAGGCAGCAGTTCTCTCCTCCTCTCAATCCAATTATAAACTCAGACTAATTTCCTGAGCTCTTGTGAGGGAGTAGATCCACGCTTCAGCATATTTTGCCACTAGACAAGCTGATATCATGGTCATGCCTGGATTTGATGTAGGACAGAAATTGCATCATTTACTATCAAGGGCAGAAGTACAAAGCACAGAAGCAACCAAGCAGCACACAATTTGATGCAAGCAACAAGGGCTTAAGGGTAAGTACTTCACAAAATCTATGCTTGGAGATATTCAAAAGCCATCAGGACATGGTCTGTGGACATGGATATTAAAGACCAGTGGTCTTTAATATCTTTATCGATGACACAGATAGTGGCATCAAGTGCACCTTCAGCAAGTTTGTAGATGACACAAAGCTGAGCTGGGCAGGTGACACAACAGAAGGACAGGATGCCATCCAGAAGGACCTGGACAAACTTGAGAAGTGGGCCCCTGAGAATCTCAGGAAGTTCAACAAGTCCAAGTGCAAGGTGCTGCACCTGGGTCAGAGCAATCCCAGGTACAAGTACAGGCTGCAAGAAGTCCTTGAGACCAGCCCACAGGAGGGGATAAAAAGCTGGGCATGAGCCATCAGTGTGCACTTACAGCCCAGAAGGCCAAACACAGCCTGGACTGCATTGAAAGCAGTGACCATCAGGTGATTCTCCACCTCTACTCTGCCCTCGTGAGATACCACCTAAAGCACTGCATCCAGCCCTGGAGTCCTCAGCAAAGAAGGACATGGACCTGCTACAGCTAGTCCAGAGAAGGGCCACAAAGATGATCTCTCTACTAGAGATCCTACATAGACAGGCTGAGAGAGCTGAGGTTGTTCAGCCTACAGAAGACACCCAGGAGGCCTCACTGCAGCCTTCCAGTACCCAAAGGGGACTTAAAAAAAGAGGAAGAGTAACTTACTACACAGGTAGATAATAATAGAACAAGGGGAAACAATTTCAAACTAAAAGAGGAGAAATTTATATTAGACATTAGTAAGAAATTCTTTTTTCAGCAGGTGGTAAGGCACTGGAACAGCTTTCCCAGAAGTGGTGGATGCCCCATCCCTGAAGGTTTGAGGTCAGGCTGGATGAGCCCTGAGCAACCTGATCTAGTTAGTGGGTGGCATCCCTGCCCATGCCTGGGGGGTTGGAACAGGATGACCTCTAAGGTCCCTTCCAACTCAAATCATCCTGGACAATCAGCTCCAGGTGCCCCTGTTGTTCTAACAGGGGGAAGGAGCCTCCAGAGGTCCTTCACACCTCAATCATCATGTGATTAACACGATGGCTGTACTAAGACACAGGCTACTGCCCCAGATTGTCCAAGGATCCACCAGGGACCTCTTTCCTTCAGGAACACAAGGGGTCCTGGCACCCTGCCTTAGGGGAGGTCTGTGGCCTGCCCTTCATTTTGTGAAATAGATTTGCAAATACCTACCTGCTGACAGAATAAAGTTCCTTTATCTCCCCCATTTTCTAAACTGAGATATGGACAGAGACTTCTCAGGAGACTTTTCCCTTCCACACATCTCCCTAATGTATAGGAGTACTATGTTGGCTGACAAGCAAAGCAAAAGCATTTGCAGCAGTAGAGACTACCTGGGTTTCTCCAAAGAGGCTGCAGGAAAAAGGTAGCTGACTACTTGGGACAGATTCTGGGAGGTGAAAAAAGTCCTGTACTTTCAAAAAAGGGACAGACTTACACTTTGCTCACTAAATGAATGAGCAAGCAACTTTTTGGTCCTGACATGTGACTCCAGACACAGAAGAAGCTCTGGGCAAGTACAAAAGCCATCTACTTCCCCATGACACCCCATCTCCCAGACAGAAGTGAATGTATGCCTCTGCAGGAGGAAGAGTTCACTCCCGTACAGAAAGAAAAAGTTGAAGTAGGCAAATAAGCTACCAGTGTCACTCAGCTAAAGCTGCCTTTCAGCAGGAGCCTCGCCTTTACCCTTTATCAACTGCACAGAACCCAAGGAAACTAGGTTCAAGTTAAGATTTTGAAGTCTCTTCTCAGATTCCTCAATTTAATTTTCATCCACTCCCAGGCAGTTTCCTTTACTCCTCCAGCAACTCTCTCTACTGCATGTTCTCAGGTTCCCCTAGCAAAGCTCCTCAGTCCAGCAAAAAGCTGACACAAAAGCTTCCAAGTACGTCAGTTCATCTAGAGATGTGTAAGCTTGCCCTTTAGAAGCACTGGGAGAGTCATTTCAGGGCACAGTAATTTTTAGCACAATCACACAAATCTCACCAGGATAGTCAGAGCACAGTAATCTCCAGGTGTGCTTCCACAATGGATGCACACATAACACCAACAGGAGTGACACTTTCTAGAAGCATTGCTAATTTTACCACACGAATTACTGGCTGTGGCTTTTAGGCATCAGCTGCATGGTTAAGGTGCACTCCTGCTGTAGCCTGGCACCTTATTTAGCTATGCATTATAAAGATCAGCATTTTGCTTAGTAATAATGGCAAACCACCAGGCTGATACCGCTTTTTTCCCTTCTCAGGACTTGACTCTGTAAGGTTAAGATTTTGACTGGTGCTGTCAAACAAGTCTAATTGTGTAACAAAGTACAATTTCTCAAACACAAGCAACTGCAAGTAGCAAGCTGTATAGAAATCCTATTAACATTTTTGCTCTTGGCTTATCGGAGCACATAGTATGAAATGTCTGTGAAACTGTAAAACTCTGCCTAGTCAGCAGCAGAAGTGCACTAGTACAATAAATACACAGATATAATATGCCGCAGGAATCTCGCAGGTCATAAGAAGCTGCTCCTGACCCCCCTTCTTCAACCAGTCAAGTCACACCTTTAGACCTTTAGTAATGGGTTTTGCTACAAACCCTTCAGAGAACCAGCCTGTCCAAGAGGTACCTAAAAGCCAACAGTAGACACTGAGCCAGTTATAGCTTAACCAAGCAGATAAGCCCATAATGAAGACAACCCTCATTATTCATCTACATTTCTCACCCTGCAGAGTTTTGGTGAGCCCTCCTAAAGTTCAGAAAGTAAGACCTAACAAAGGAGTGCTAACGGCACAACACCAGACTGCTGGTGTAAAGTACTTGTGCAGCAGTTCACTATTATTGGGCATCCCTCACTTGAAAACCCAGAATAAATTGTTTTCTCTGCAGCATCAAACAAGATACATGACCTATTCCTTTACAGTCCAGCACTTTACCAGCCACCCATTCAACTGTGTAGTACTTGAAGTGCCGTGTCCAGACAGAGTGAGGCTGCTGCTTGCCCATACTGCTAAATGCCATATCCAGCTAGGCAGCACCAATTCCTACAGTGCTTCCAAACTGATTTGGAGCAATAGCTATCACTATTTAAAGGACCTTGGACACATCCTGCCAGGGCTGCAAATTGGACAAACTCAGGATGTGTGCTTGAATACTTCTGCACTGCTCTTAATCTCATTTAAGAAATAAGAGGGAGAATCCTGCAACTGTGCATGCAGCGACCAGCAGCAATTCACTAACAAATCAACTGTACTGGCTAGCTTTTTTTTCCCTAATATAATGCAGATAATGCATCTTACCTTTAGCGTATTATGACGACTGAAGTTGCCATTATATTAATAAGTACTCTGAGATTTTATCCGATTGATATGTCCTTGACTGACTTTTAATGCTGCTTGAGCTGAGTAAATCCTGTTAAGAGACATTTGCCCCTACTTCAAGTCACACTAGGACAGTAAATTAAATGAAACTGTTAGCCTAGAGAAATACTGCTGTCACATATATCAACAGACAGTCATAAAACATTAATCAGTCCAAAAGCTGAAGGTGGCAAAGAAAAGGATCAAGAAAGCTTGTCCAGTGATGATTCCACAAAAAGATATAAAGCTTTAAAGGACTTCCAGGTCCTAGAACACTTGAGCATACCCACTTCCATCAGATCAGACTTTGGACATGAGACACCACTTTTTGCCACTGGATGACATTACAGGCAACCTGTATGTCCTTTTTAACAACCTACAAAGGTTCAGGTCATAAAAGTACTAATCTCTCAAGATCCCCAAGCAATATTCATATATTTATGCACGATCGAGTTGTGTCCCAATCCATTCTACAAAAAGGGAAGTTTTCCTAAAGATGAGCATGCTTGGATAAGCATCCAGGCTCCTCATTTGTATTTCGCAGCCAAGTAAGTAGAATGAGTTTAACAATTCCTTTTACTGAAATACATAACAGTGGACTAAACTGGAAAGACACATCTAATGAACACAAAGTCAGGCAGGCATTTTTCCTGATTCTGGTGCAGTTGGTGTGATGGAATCTACAGGGGGAGGAAAGAAGTGCAGGTTTGAAGTACCGAAGCTTGAAGGGTATTAAGCTTCATCTCTAAAAAGCAGGAAAGGAAAGAAAGGAAGGGGAGGGGGTGATTGGGTTTTTTTTTAGTTTTATGTGGTTTTGGTTGTTTGTGGGTTTTTTATGTTGAGGTTTGTGGTTGGGATTTTTCAGCAAAGAAAGCACGCCTCCACTGATTTTAGTGAGCAGCTGCTCCAGAACTGCACTGTTCCACAAGTTGCCTCCTCCCAGTATTTGACCTGGAACAGAACATCAGTGCGAACTCCAAGCATAAAGCTTTACACTGCTAAGTGAAGTCAAGTTTAGAAGCACTCCCTATTGCACAAGCTAATCCACCACACAGCCCATTTCACAACTATAAATGTCAAATTTAAAAAATACATATATTCATAGCCATTCTAAGTACTGGTCATGCTCTAGTTTAATGGATCCATTCTGCTTAACAGATTTGCCTGGTAAACTTTTCAAAACTTATGCTGAAGAACAGCTCTAGCTGGTACCCAAAACATGATTTTTACATCAGGTTTGGCACATCACAGCTCAGCCATCAGCACAAAAAAACACTCAGAATAACTCAGAGCTTGAACAGCTATGAATAATGCAATCCACAGTTTTTCACTGTGGTAAAAACTTGATCAGGATATTGAAGAGGTGAAAGTCCAAGCACTGCCTTACATAATTCTAGTCCTCACCTGACAAACAAGTTTGGTCTGTGGCAGGGAGCTGTGATAAAGCATTATATGACACCCCTCAAGAAGCCATCACATTCCTCAGAAATGCTGCTGGCATCACCTTGCATGAAGGGGAAACAAGGCCCTTCCAGTAATATTACCTTGGAACAGCCAGACTTGAGAAGTTTAGTTATTTTACTTGACACTTGCTCTATCCTTAATGTATCAGTTTTCCCTTCCAAAAAGATTAACAAGTCTTCTCAGCTTCTCTTTACAACACACAGAGGTCTTCCTTTGACTTTTGTATCCCTCTTCTTGTATTTTCACTTTCTCAAAAGATGCTTTTGAATAGGAAAATACTCTTCATTGGGGAAGGGAAGGAAGAATGTTTATGGGATTCACCAAGCTGAAGTTTGCTTTTGAATTGTAAATAAGAAACAGAAGCATATTAAAAACTTCACCTATCAGTGTGCTAAAAGAGAATTAAAGAGGACTGTACATTCACTCCAGTAAAGCTCTCCTTTTTGCCATTTATCCCAAAAACACTTCCTCACCACAGCAGGAAGTACTCAGCAGGTTGCTCTGCTGATTCCACTGGCACTCAGGTTGTTTTCCTTCTTATACAACCTCTAAAAATCTGTCATGCCAAAAAGCCTGCAGAGTGACAGACACAGAAGCCAATCGAAACCACTCAGATCCAAAACATCAACTCCAACAGGTTTCACTTGCTACTGTCCAGAAATATGCAGAAACTAATTCTCCCTGCTTACCACTGCTCATGAACCGTAGTACTCATGTTCACCAGCAATTCACACACAAAGGTAGTAAAGCAGCATGCCCTAAATACCCTTTAACGGTGGTGTAAGTTTCCCAGTTAAAGATTTGGTCAGTATCTGTTTTAAGGTAGAATAGTTTGGAAGGGAGCTTTAAAGGTCATCGCACTCCAGTTCCTCTGCTAGGGACGTCTTCAACTAGACCAGGTTGCCCTGAGCCCCATCCAATGTTTCCATTGGACCTTCCAAATGTCCAGTGGACCACCTAAAACCTCCAATGTTTTGAGGAATCAGGCATCCACCACCTCTCTGGGCAACCAGTTCCACCACCCTCATTGTAAAAAATTTCTCTATATTTAGTCTGAATCTACCCTTCTTCAGCTTAAAACCATTACCCCTTGTCCTATCACAACAGGCCTTGCTAAAAAGTCTGTCTCCATCTTTCTTATAAGCCCCCTTCAACTACTGAAAGGCTGCAATAAAATTTCCCTAGAGCCTTCTCTTCCCCAGGCTGAACAACCTCATCTCTCAGCCTTTCCTCATACAATAGGTGTCCCATCCCTCCAATGATTTTCATGGCCCTCCTTGGAACCTGCTTCAACAAAGTTTTGCTGTTCTAGGGACCACAGAACTGGACACAACACTCCAGGTGGGATCCCATGAGATCCAAGAGGGGCAGAATCACCTCCCTTGACCTGCACGGTTGCTTTTGATGAGGTCCAGGATGTGTTTTGGTTTTCTGTGCTACAAGTGCACACTGTTGACTCATGTCCCGCTTTTCATCCACCGGCACCAGTCCAAGCCCTTCTCTATTGGGCTGCTCTCAATCCCTTCATTCCCCAGCCAGTACTGATACTGAGGGTTGCCTTGACCCAGAATAACGTACAGGAACAAATTACAAACTTAAGAGTGTGAACAACTTGCAGCTCAGAAGTTGGTGTTTTAAGCAATGCGCCCAGAGGGGTACATTAGGCAGAAGGCTCACCTACCACTACAGCTGTGCTCTCACAGCACCAACTACCCATCCTGCAGGATTGCTGGACTGTTAAAACCAAGTCCTCAAAACTATGGTTGAACCATGGCTGAACAAATACACTCACCAGCAAAACCATGAAACTCCTGCTTCTTTACACAAGTGCTCTGTATTGTTCAACCAACCATATCAGCAGGCAGTCAGTGCAGCCCTGCACCAGTGGCCGCATCCTGCAACACATGCAGCAGCTCTCTGGCACTTGTTACCTGCCTGGTGAGCTGCTGGCTTTTTCCTCCTTTGATATTAAACAGAATTAAACAAGTTATATTGAACAGCAGCACAGGTTGCTGGAACTGTGCAATCACGAAGGCACTTGCAGTAGACTGACTTCTTTGGGGAAAAAATCAACTGCTGGAGACACCACAGTCCAAAACCAAATTCTTCCCCCTATAATAATTTGAGATTCCTCCAGGAAATCAAAAACAACTAAGTTGACCAAGTATTTAACATTAAGGGCAGGACAACAAGATTTGTTCACATCTAAAAATCAAGATTATCTTCAAAAACAGGCATTCAGCCACTGCGTTTTACTTTTCCAAAGAAGTATACTACTACCTGCTTAATGTCCACACTAGTTCTGTTACATCGAGATCAATAGACTTTCTGTTAACAAGATCAATATACAAAACTCATGTAGCAGTTCACAAAGTACAGATAGGTGTTTTGTTGTACCTCAACATTTACTAGAAGTGCACTAAGAAATTTAAATGTATTTTAGGCAGGGCAAGTATTTAAGACTGATTGCTATAAACAGTTATTTACATGGTAGCAGCAACTGTTTATTCCTTCAGCAGAGTTTTCAGATGAGGAGGCTTAGAGTGTGTGTCTAAAACACATCTTTACCGCAGTTAAGGACTGCTTTATTGGAGAGAATAACAGTACTGTTTGAGAGTCTTCTCCTTCCAAATTACTGCACTTAAATCATATGACAGCAGCAGCCATTTAGAAGTGTAGCAGAGCTTTTGGCAGTTAAACTACATAAACAACTTCCATGACACACAGGATCCCCCCAACACATCCTTAATCTGGGTTTGGGATGTGTCCCCCCAGCCCAGGTTTGGGGCTGAGGTCCCCATACACCCTGGAGCAGGAGCTCATGTGGAAAGACAGTGTGCAGGGACCCAACCATGGCCTGAGACCTGGAAGAAGTAGGGAGTCAGACCCTAAATGTGCTCAGTCTTGCTCAGTAAGATTAGAGATGAACACCTGCTTGGCAAGCAGCAGCACAACACCAGTTTGCCATTTCAGACAATGGGGTTGTGACCTTCTTCAGATGTCCAGTCAGTTCTCTTTGGGGTCCTCTACAGGAACTTCTGTCCCTGTTCCTTCAAGTGTCTCCAGATGTGGTGACAGTCCACAAGCAGTGCTCTGAACACAGTAGGTGGACCCATCCCTTTCTCGTGGGCCTGTACATGACACACTTGAGATACCAGAGCTGCACAGCATCTGAAGAGTCTGCCCAGGCAGCAAACACAAAGGCTTGTCACAACCCAGAGCACAAAAAGGTAAAACAAGTACGTGCCACACAGACACCAGAACAGTCTTAAAAGAAAGACAAGAAGTCATTTCAGGCCTTTCCTTTTACTCACAAACAAATTCCCTGTAAAAAAAAACCCAGTTTTTGAGCACAACACGGCAAGTGGCTTGTTGAGGAGACGAAACAGAGCATGAATGGTGCTTTTCAAAGCTCAATGGCTCCAAGCAAAGCACATTGCAGTAAAACAGCTCGTTTTCCTTCTGCCAAGACAGTGACATCTGGCAACAGGAAAGTCAATATTTAAATCAGGCTCCATTCCCACCCCATGCCTTGGCTGGTACTACTTCTGATGCTCCTCGTCCCTGAGCGCATGTCAGCTGTCAGCAAATCCTCTTCAGGGACTGCCTGGCACAGACTTGGTGGTGCTATGGAAACAGCCTGCCCAGCCGTGTGCAATCCGCTCACGCACACCAGAGCCTGTCTGTGCGCAGGCACTGAGCTGACCTCTGCCAGCAGAAATCAAAGCACACCGAGCAGTCAGCACCTTAAAAGCACTGATTGATTTGGGGGCTGCCTGCTCTGCCTTCAGCCTGCTTCTCAAGACTCCTCAGATGCAGGCAAAGCACTTTTGAGCTGTGCTGAAGGGATTTCTCTCCTGCAGAACAATACAGAGAACAGAGAGAAAGGTGCACTCCAACCGGTGTGAACTGTGCCCATTTCATACCCCTGACCCTTCTTTTGAGTAGGAAGTACTGGTTCCAACTTAAAGGACAGCTTCTTTAAAAATGCTTATAGGCAAGCTCTTGTACAGTTCCTTTCCTAGGAACCTGTGTGAGGAAAAGCAAGGGACACATCAGGACTCTGACATACTCTGCAGAGACTACAGGGTATCAGAAGATGAGAGTTCAGTCAAATGGCCTTCTTCCCAGTCAGCCTGTCCTGGCAGCAGCTGCAGATGTCCACCACTATATGTGTATTCCCAGAGACTGAATTGCTGTAGAGCACTGCAATGAACATCTGACAGAGATGACTCAACTTGAAGCATAAGGGGAGTTATTTCAAGTTCTGCTATCCTGATCAATTTAATCAAGACTTTCTAACGTCATGATGTGATACACATTTAGGCAGAGAACAGACAAAGATGAGTAAAATCACTTCTTGCTCATCTGGGGACCCCTGCTAGTAGTTTAAATTAAGTATTTTAGGCAAGAAGTAAACAACACAAAACAGACACCAACAACATCCCCAATGCTCACAACTGAAATACACAGCTTTGCCAGCTAAAGAGCAGTTAAGAAACATTACTCTCAAAGCTTTGTTTTCGACCTTTTGGAGATTTTTCTCATGAACCACTATCACTGCCAAGCATGGGCTCTAATCCTAGTGAAGCAGAGGAAGAGCACCTGCCTGAAAACACAGCCAGTGCAGGCTGCCTCCCCTGGCACATCTTTTCGTCTCTATCTGGGGCCTAGGGGGCTCTGATGAAACGCCACTTCCCTCTAGCTGCTAGAGAAGGGAAAGCAAAACAGGAAAAACACCTTCTGTTCTGCCTCTGTTTGCCTCACCCATCACCCCCAGCAAGCTGCAGGTGCCCCCAGCCCCTTTGTTACTCCACAGTAGAACACTGCCATTGCTAGTGACAGGACATAAGCTTTGAACTGAAGCTGCAAGGCCCCAGGACTAGAGGCTTGCCAGGCTTGCTCTGTCTCAACCCTTCATAATTTGCCTGTGGCTTTGTTTTACTTGGTGTGTCTCAGAGTAGAGACATGGGACATGAGAGTAACAGGCATGGGACAAGGAAGAGGGCACAGGGCTGACAGTGGAGATCCCACGGCTGTAAGAAAGTCATCAGTCACCAGTGGAGATGTGCAGTTGGACAAAACTATTCCAGAGATAACAGAGAGCAAAGAAATAATATCTAACATATATAAAAGGACTTCATATAATAGATTCGGATGTAACACAGAGCTTGGAAAGCAATGAAAGAAACAGCAGATGTGTAAAAAGCAAATACAACAGAAGGACTCCAGTGGATCCTACAGTGAGGAATAAACCACCATCATCTTACTCCTCCCTGAAAAGGAGTCACAATATGACAACTTGCACTAATACGCCTGCCACCACCAAAATGACACTACTGGCCTCAGAAGCCAGGGGAAGAATGAGTAAAAAACCAAGACAAAAGTGTAGAAACTAAGTTTGTATGTTACCTTAATTATTACTAAGACTTCATATGCATAATAGTCTTTTTCTAAACTAATTCTTGAATTAAATTGTTAAAACGTCAATTACACAAACAATAAACAGGTTTTCTTTGCATATACACACACAAAGTGTGCTTCCTCCTTATCTACAGAGTTTTTAAGCACAGCACACATTTGTTGCTCTGCTGGGAGGTTACAAGCAGGAGAGGGGCAATTCAGAGCCCTGTCACTCCAAATCACACGTGGCACAGCAAGTCCCTATAGACCTCAGTTCTGCAGAAGAGGGAGCACTCCAGGCTTGGCCGAGGCAGCATTTGCTGGGCCACTCCACTTGTCAGTCAGCATCCAAGGGCACTTATTGCTCTGCTCTCACACTCCGGAACAGAGAAGTCAGCTTGCAAAACAGGAAAGCTGTTTCAGTGACAGCATTCACACCACAACAGTAATGCTGGTTTCTCTAGATAGCATCAATCCACCCCTTTTTGCTCAGGAGCAAGTAACAGCACAATGAGCATTTTTCCACACACCAGCATTTGCTGACAGGCTGTGCTGTGCTGCTCCCCCCTGCCCCACCCAGGGACAAGGGGCTGCAGACTCATGCAGCTCATTGCCTCCACCTGCACTTGCACTGAAAGCGGGAAACCCATACAGCCATCTACACCTCTGCCAGAAGTAAATGTTTTTGTAGCAGGGCAAGGTACTCCAAACCAGTTACCCCAGCTTGTGGTATCATCCTGCCAAAAGGCCAAAGGCAACACACAGCTACATATTCTTTCACTTCTGCTCCCTTAACCAGAGGCAGAGGAAAAGGAGGAAGACAAGTAAGAGGAAATGGCAAGAGTGACACTGAACCTTCAGGAGAGATCCAGATTAGAAAGCTCTGGGTTGCTGGTCTGTTACTGCAGCCCTTTTCAAAAGAGAAGGTTTGCAGTAGAAAGCCTGTCCTCCAACACAGGGTTTTTGAGTGAAAGTTCCCAGTCACTCTGGCTAACACACACCCAAATATGAGCAATTTTGAAGATGCTCACCACCTTTAACAAGAGAGAAAGCTATCCCTCTGGAGTCTTAAATTGAAGCTGACATAGAGTGACAGTATTGGCTGAACAAGAGCATTTCAATTTAGCACTTAATCTCACTTAATGCTTGCTTTCCCTTTCAGTCACCCTTTGTTTGACATTTTTCTGCTTACTCACTGCAGGATATTAAAAGAACAAGGGCAAACACCTCCCTTCCTCCGTAGAGCAAGTCTCAAATCAGAAGTGCCCACATTACAAAGACGCCAGTGGAGGCAACAGCGGGGTCATCATCATCCTACCTGGAGGCAAGCATCTCATAAAAGCATGAAAACCCCACATCTATTAAGTGTCTGCTGCACAGGGCTCAGCAAATGACACTGTTGCTCTCTCCTATTAAATTAAGGAGGGAGGGGTTTGGGTTATTTTCTTTTGAAAATTGGTCAAGAAAACACTGGCTTTCAAGAAGACTCTCTGCACGGTATCTGCTGCCATGGAAACATCACTTATTGAAGAGCTATAGCACATATCCTCCCTTACCTGCTGCAATGTCCAGCACCCACAGGAGTCAGCAATCCACAAACAGCTCACTGATTTTAGATGGCAAGTCTAGTCCCTGCAAGACTTCCCTGTACTGGCTGAGGGACTCGCTGCCAAAAAAACTACCAGGACCTCTTCTTGTTAAAGGAGCAAATAGTTGCGAAGAAAGAGGACAAAGCCTACCCAACCTTTACAACACTCAGAGCAGCCAAAGCAGCTTTTGGGGTGTCCTCACCCAGGAGGGTCAGTGCATGGCAGACAGCATCAGAAGCCCCAACACCCACCTCCTTCATCACCCAGCTCCTCCCAGGACTACACTGACATCTGGCTTACAAAGCAGAGGTTGTTCGTGAAATGCTGTTGTATTTAGCAGCTGTAGAAGACAAGGGGAAAAATGTACATACAAGACAGGAGCATGAATAGAGATATGAATGTGATAAAAATGAATAGAGATAACATTCCCAAGGCAGAGCAGTGCAGTACGTGGTTACTGACAGCCCCTGCAGATGGAAGGGGCTGTGCTCTGCAGCCTCCAGGCACAGCTCATAGCAGCTCAATAGCACTCTTGCCCAGGCCAGGAGAGGTGTTAACATATGGCAGCCAACTTTCAGCCATGAGAACCAGCTGTTCCCACTTTACCCACAAAGCACCGAGATCAAGCAGAGCAAGACACTTGCGCAGCCTGCACCAGTGCACTCTTAAACCAAAGCCAAGGCGCAGTGCTTTATTTTAGGCCAGCAACGTCAGCCTGAGCCTCCGAGGCCTCACATTGCTTTGGTGGGCATTTGCAGTGGGAGAAAGGGGAACCCGTGGGCTGCTTCAAAGTGTGGGAAACTGGAACAAAAAGGAATTGCATAAGTTTCATGTCTTTGGGATTTTAAAATCCCCGAGCAGTTACAGCTTGGCCTCATTGGAGGATCAAAGGACATAGATCCTTAGCTAAGCTTCCCCTATACCAAAAGCTCCAAGAGCAGACCTTACTCTGGCTGAGTGAAGGACTGTATTGACTGCTTGTGACACCCCTCAGTGTAGGGAACAGGGAAACAGATCCACGCATACCACAAGCAACAGATTCCACAGTTGGAGCACTGGGCTGGCCCCCTCCTCCATACCCTACTGAAGTGGGTGTGAGCATGAATGAAGAGTTGAAGTTACCCTTCAGTGCTCAAGCGCTGGAGAAGGCAGGAACAGCTGACACTGCTCCAGCCGCCCACCCAACAGTTGTGCATCAGCTGCTCCAGCGTCCCTCCAACACAGGGCACTGATCCTCCACATTTCAGTACCTCATTCATGCACTGGCTGAGAGAGGAGGACAGCAATGCCGTCAAATAACTCACATAACACCACCCCATCAAGTCAGAACAAGATTTCCCCCAGCAATACAGTTTTTCATGCAAGAGAAATGAAAGCTTGCTGCTCTTCAAGGGATCTACTCATGTAACTCTTCTGATATTTTTGTCATCTTCAAGTCACTGCTACAGACACTCAGCTCAGTGAAATCATTCACCTTTTGCAGTTCCCACAACAGCTGTCCACTTGTATTTACTTATAAGTATTTGATTTCACAATTGCACATTAAGTGGAAAAAAAAAAAATCATACCTACAGTACTGCAAGTACCTAGTGATAAGAAAACAAATAAAGCAGTAGGAAAAGGTGAAGCTTTGTCCAATGGGGGGAATCTTGTCCAACTGCCAACCAAAAGTTCTTTCTGCACAGAAAAGAACATTAAAGTCCATTCTGTCAGCCCCAAAAGTGCAAGTTAAGGCTCTAGGAAAAAAAAAGCTTACATAGTCTCTCAAGAAATCACATGCAGTGTTTTGGGACTCCTTTAAAGTACCACAAAAGCCTGAAGATTTTGAAAGACACCAGGTTATATAAGTGAATTGCTGCTGAAGCATAAGAGGAACCCCTGAACACAACATCAGAGATGGATCATTACTAGATAACTGTGCTGTGGTGCATGTGTTTGTGAGACTGCTCAGCGGCACAATCTACTCATTCAGAACACTGCTTCCACTGTAGGGGCAGCTTCATCCTTATTTTTCCACTGCTAAACTGTACCAGCACTAACAGTAACAGTGGCAAGCCAGAGAAAGCCTCTTTTTGCAAGCAAAATCAGGTGGGGTTGTGGTTTGATTTTTTTTTTTCTTTTGGAGGGGAGGGCAATAAGGAGGCAGAGGGGACAGCAGCATCTTTGTGAAAGCACAACTGCAGTTATTAATGTATTCAGCAACTAAGTTCATACAGCGAATCAGGTTTTTGTTCATGACATGAAGGACTCCTCATCTCAGGATAATATATCTATTAGGCCTGCATCGACACTACTGTTTTGGTCCCTGTAATCACAGAGCAAGATGCTCTGAGTGCTTGGAGCCCTATTTCCAGAGCTGTTGGTGCGTACCAAGAATCACATGGACCCATACAGCCAGTCCAAATATCCCTTTGCTGAAAACAAAGACACTTCAAGTGAAAAGTTGCTCAGTGGTTCTGATTCTGCTGGTGGTAGGCTATGAGCAACTGTTGAAGGACTGCTGCCAAACCTGACTGGTCAAGAGAAAGACTTAAGCACATTCTACACCTGGAGCATAACCCTCGTCTAGTTTGGCTGCAGTCTTAACCATAATCTAGATTCTCTTCCTACCTCCTAACTTCCGCTATCTGAGAAAGTTGTGACCATAACAACAAAGTGTGCAACCTCTGACTTGCACTTTTAAACTAATTAATTTCTGGTTGGAATAGGCAATCCAGGAGGTTTAAGCCAGCCCCAGAAACAGGACCTGGTGGCCTGGACTTTAACCACATATGTTGGCTTTAGTGAGTAATAATATTGTATCATCAAGCACAGTTTCCAATGCAAGCGCTCCGTTTTGCAAAAGAAGGTGATCTTTGAAGTCTAACTGGCAGGACATTAGAAGCCATTTATTAATTGGCACAGGTATGTTGACTATTCTAGATTTTTCCACTGTACTTGCAGATCTTCACCTCACCATGAAGAGAAAACAGCATAATTACTCCAAAAAGAAGGCAGAGGAAGAAGGTGTTGCACCATGTCTGCTCTGTAACAGTCCCTTACATCACACTAGGTACACTATTCAGATAAACATCCTGAGGTGCAGTACCCTCTTTGTACAAAGCAGTATTTATAACAGCAATGAGTACAATACCAAAACAAGCCTCTAGTAAATGTCAGGACTGTCAACAAAGTTTTTCAAAAGATCATGCTGTTTTACTCTCCCATCAGAAGTTGTTCAACAGCCTGCAATTGCAATAAAGACCTTTGCCTTTTTAAAGAAGAGCCTCAAGAACTTTGAGACAAATACTGAAATCAGTTTTAATGCTCCTGCAGTTGGAATTAAAATTCTGATCAAACTGACAGTTGTGCTATTTTCTGGCACAATTCTGTTTGTTAGTACCCAAGAATAGGGTTTGGGGGTTGTTTTCTTTCCCTTTTTTTTGTTTGTTTGTTTTTTCTTTATTTATATATATATTGAAGATAGACACAGGACTTCAAAATGGTTGAAGGAACCTCCCTGAGGAGGTTCTGCCCCTTACCAGATTACCTTCTGGTCAGGCAAAGATAACTTGACCTTTTCTCTAAGCACAGAGAAACTCAGAAGTTGTCATTAATTGTACAAGTGCACTACACTAATCTCAAAACACTTAACTGGGAGGAAATCAAGGCTGGCACCTGGACCAGCTCACCTGGCAGAGCACACAGCGCTCTGCCATGGCAGAGGCAGGGGTACATTCCCAGCAGCTTGTGTGCCCCCAACACCCCAGCCGCCACAGTGAACGCTTCCCGCCATCCTGAGCATGCCAAACAGGAAAACCCTGAAAGAAATCAGCCCAAGGGCGCAGACAATGAGCTGGGCCAAGCAGCCCTGCCAGCTTACTGCAGGTAGCTTAGCGACCCCAGCCTGCTCTACTTCGTCTACAGGAAAGCAAAGGATGTGTAGTTCAGTACCAACCATGTAAAAGGCTCCAGCTGATCCATGAATGGGTCGGATAAATGTAATACACCTCTGTGGGAGAAGCTTTTACAGCAAGAGAACGTGCTTTGCCAGCATTAAGGTCAGTTTTCATCAAGGCACCAACTAGTCTCTTGGGCAAGTAGTCCCAAGGTTTCTGAGTTTATTTAAACCAGAAGTTTTAGGAAGAGTGTTGCAAGCACGGCAGCTAGGACAACAGGCTGCCCAGGCAGAAGGCACACCGGTGAAGCACCACAGAGGCACCACATAGGCCGCTCAGGGGCCGGGGGCAGCTGCCCGAACGGAGCTGCCAGCTGGGGAACAAGCCCTGCGGTGGAGAGAACCAAGAGGGAACAAACCCTGCGAGCAGCGCTGGTCACTCAAAAGTTGCACACTCCTAAAATGGAAGAGCTTTACTTTTACTGCAGGGTGAAAGCAGAAAGTTTATCCTGCCCGCGAAGCGCCGAGGGAAGGCCGAGATGCGCTGGCCGTGCACCCGCGGCTCGGGGGCCCGGCAGCCGCCCCGCGCCCCGCCGCCCGGCCCCGGTTCCGCTTTTCCCGAGCCCTCGGCCGGCGCAGCCTCGCCCAGCCCGGGGGGAGCCCCTTCC
>VZRL01005189.1:178764-268552 GCA_013397895.1 Origma solitaria | reverse complement strand
AGGTGAGCGAGCCGCTCCCGCCCCATCCCGCCCAGCCCAGGTGAGCGAGCCGCTCCCGCCCCATCCCGCCCAGGTGAGCGAGCTGCTCCCGCCCCATCCCGCCCAGGTGAGCGGCTCCCTCGGCCACACCCTCACCGGCTGGATCCTGGCTCCAGGGCAGCGCCTGGCCCTGTGCTGCTGCTGCTCCTCGGTGCTGCGTGCCCCAGGCCGCTGCTGCCACTTGTGCTGGCTCACACCGCGTGGCTGCGGAGAGGCACAGCCAACCTGCTGCCCGCAGAGAGCCCGGTCACAGAATCAGTTGTGTTGGAAAATACCTCTGAGGTCATCGAGACCAACATATGACTAAATACCACCTTGTCAGCTAGACCATAGCCCTAAGTGCCAAATCCACTCTTTCCTTAAACACCTCCAGGGACGGTGACTCCACCACTTCCCTGGGCAGCCCATTCCCATGTCTAATCACTCTTTCAGTGAAACAGCTCTTCCTAATGTTCAACCTAAACCACCCCTAGCCCCGCTTGAGACAGCTTTCTCTTGTCCTGTTGCTGGTTGCCTGGGAGAAGAGGCAGATCTCCACCTGGCTATAACCTCCTTTCAGGTAGTTGTAGAGAGTGATCAGATCACCCCTGAGCCTCCCTTCCTCCAGGCCAAACAACCCCAGCTGCCTCAGCCGCTCCTCATAAGACTTGTGCTCCAGACCCTTCACCAGCTTTTGTCCTTCTCTGGACACATTCCAGCACCTTTGTGCTGCTGCAGAATCTCCTTTCTGTTTGTATGTCAAAATACACCCACCCACAAAAATTGCACTGCATTACGGAAGTTAAATTGTCATTTTTATTTTCGCTTTAGTGATTGCCCTGCCAGACTTACTAGCATTTGCACCAGGCAAGCTGATGGTCGTGGCTGGCTCAAAGAGAATTCAGCAGCTGAAAAGAAAACCAACAGCTGTCCTAGCTGCAATCCTAACTGCAATCTGAGCTCTTTCTATTAAAATATCATTAAGTGCAGAGAAGTTTTCACTATGCACTTTGACCAGCAGCCTGCCTTACTGAGAATATTAAGCTACCAAATAGATCCTTTGCATTACCCTTTTCAAATCCCTGGCCTTGACATCTATGGATTTAATTGTTTGAACAGATCAATGTTTGTGCAGAATGAGTGGCAAGGCCTCCATGGCAGGGCTGTGTGAATAGCCAAATTGTCCCCAGCGTTCGGCATGCATGGTCACATGCTAAAGCAGAGCACAATAGAGAGTCATGAGGTGCCAACTCAGGATGTCCTTGCTTTGGATAAAAAACAGCAGCAGCAAATCCAGGTAGTTTTCAATCTATAAGGCAGCTGAGGAATGTGAGCTTTTGCTAGAGTAAAGAAAGCGTGTTTATATTCTAGGATATTCATAGTTGCAGCAGGAGGTTGTTAGAGTGGTGCCATAAAAATAGGAAGTCAATCAGAAGATATCCCTGCATGTTTATATTTTTTTCTCAAATCTGTGACTCTCAACACCAACTCATCCCACATATCTCAGTTATGTTTTATGACTGTTTCCAAAAAAAAATTCAAATAGATATTTGAGAGAGTACATCTGCTTTTATTAAAAAAAAAAAATAGATTTTTTTTCTCCCACAGTACTCCACATGAAGTCCCAAGCTTTCCCACTGAGCAGCTGATATGTGATATATTATCTGTAATCACAGTTGAAGAATATCA
Source organism: Origma solitaria (assembly GCA_013397895.1). Lineage (NCBI taxonomy): Eukaryota > Metazoa > Chordata > Aves > Passeriformes > Acanthizidae > Origma > Origma solitaria. The sequence continues at coordinate 266,845 of VZRL01005189.1, read as the reverse complement.
GTAGCAATAAAATTTTCCCTCCTTTGCAGGTACTTTTCACTAGCAGCAGCCCTGGCAGCTCTGAAATGCCTGTCAAGAACCAACTTGCAGAGCAGTAAAGCTGTCAACATCTCACTGCCTCTGTTAGGGGAAGGGATATTTCATTACCACATCCAAAAATGCAAGAACTAGCCATCAGGAAAGGACTACTACCTGGAGAGCAGATTCAGTACCCTCTGCTAGTGACATCCCCACCTGTGTCTGAGTGGAGTGGAGTGCTGCTGATTCGCTCACCACCCACCCAGCTGAGGAATGCCCTGTTCAATGCAAGTGTAGCCTGAATGCACAGTCTTGCTCCCATCTTGCTGAATTCAGTGTCTAAGCTGAGAAATCCTGCCTCCCCAGCCCCTCTAGGTACTCTGCTGTTCAATTTCCTAGCAGCTGTGGCCCTCTCAAAGTGGCAATGGGGCTATGTGGGATATCAGATCCCAGCCAGGTCCCCAGCTGTCCCGGCCAGAAAGATTTTAGATGCAACAGAGATACTCAAAACCCACCATCTCCAAATACAATGGTGTATTTTGTTACACATTGCCCTGACTAGTGAGGAGATGGAATCGTCGTAACAAGCATCTGTCACTCAAACCAAAGCCCATTAAAAGTTGTATGAATGCTGCCTATGGGCTCCAATTATGATCACAGAACATAAACTCATGAACGGAGAAGAGAAGACTGGAATCTGTCCTGAAGGTCCTGTTGTGTCTATGGAAAAGGACAGAAGTGAAGAACAGTGGGACTAGGGGTGTACTGAGATCAGTGCCTGTGACTTCTTGTTTCCAATCAGTTATAACAATGAGAACAAGCATGTATGTGTATAGCAGCCTGGTCTAGTGGAAGGTGTCCTTGTCCACAGCAGGGGGGCTGGAATGAGATGATCTTTAAGGTCCCTTCCATCCTAAGCCATTTTATGATTCTGTAGAAGGTGAGCCTATTTGAACATTGAACCACCTAAATACAGGACTTGAAAATACTTTGTCCTGAGTGGGACTGGGTTTGTCCTGTGCAAGGGGTGTTTATTGCCAGGAAATATGAGTAGAGCAGCAAACACAGAAGCACTTCACATTGTGTCTGTATGTCACATTTCATTTCCCACTCACAACCATGGAGCCTTCCCAGCCCTCTGCCGTGCTGATAGGATTGGTCTCCTGCTGTGGAGTCAGAGTCCAGTTTTAAAATACATTCCCCTAGATCAGCTGTTTATTAAAAATAACTGACAAGGAAGTCAGAAGTGAATAAAGGCCAAGGTTCCAAAGAATTAATACTGTCAAGGTCATTGAAGAATATGCATTTTAAAAGACTTACTTATTTACATTTTATTTCAAAATGCAGCAAAAGAGCACCGTTGGCTTGGCCTCTTTCAAAGCCTAGAATGATTAAGCTTAAACCTCAGTTTGACTACCTCTTCTAGGCAGGGAATTAAGCACTTAGTTCCCATAAATTTGTCCCAGGCGCAGGGGGAAACATTCTGCCACAGGTTAGGATCATGTTCAGAACCTCCAATGGAAATTGTTCCACTGGATATATAAAAAGTTCACAGGATCAAGAGTGTGACTTTCAATTTTAGTGAGAGAAAAGCCTTGTTGCTCAGCTGTGTTCTTCTAAGGACATTTATAAATATTCAGTATGATGTAGCTAAGCACAGAGGGGTTTTTTTCCTCCCCACACAACAGCCCTGAGGGCAGAGTGGAATTTGCACCATTCTCTGGCTCACCTCGAAGCCCATTCCTCATAACCTCTGGCTTAGGCACTCTCTTGCAAAGTAAAAATTCAAAACCCTTTAGCGGAGGACACATATACATTCTGAGCCACCAGCATAACAGGTAAATAAAAACTGTAATGAACCTATATTTACCCTACTCCAGGTGAATATCCCTGGGATATTAGTGAAAAGAAAACAGACAAGCAAGCACACTCCCTCCCTCTATGTTATTGCCCAATGCACCAAGCATAATCCTGAAAGCACTTACTGGATCAAAGTCCTGGCAGCCAAAGAGGGACATACATTGGATCAGAAATCTCATGCAATATGTCCCACCTGAGGAAACATTAAAAGTCCCTAAAAGCAGATCTGCCAATGCCAAATTAACTGTACCATTAAAAAGGAAACACTGAACATGTAATAGCCTTTTTAGGCTGGTGTCAGCTGACTCACAAGTCAGAGAGTTTATTGTTTTGTCTGATGTATTTCTTGCTAAAACCCTTTTGTGGAAAATAAGCCCTTCACACCTCTTAGTGTCTACAGGTCAAGATCATACCTATGTACCCACTGGGATAGATAAGCAGATGCCTAGTGGGATTCTAAAATCCCATAGGCTTCCACCTTACCACAAGCAAAGTGCAGCATGTTGCTGAAAATGCTTGTGGATACCTTTCCACCTCTTTAAATGCCTGAGTGTCTCCAAGTCCAAGGCCACTTTTCAAACCAACCCTGAATTGGTTAAATGCATTAAAAGAGGAACATGCTGCAGTTCTAAGCATTTGGGTGACAATACATTGAGGTCAGGGCTGTTGGAAATGCTTCCAAAAGAACTTGGAGGTCTTCAGCTGAGTAGACTACTATAGAGGAGCCTCCATGAGCATTGCACAATGGTCAGCTAGCTGTGACACTGTTATTTGTCCTGGGCCAAATCCTAAAGTCCTTATAGGAATTAAACCTTCCGTCAAAGGACCAAGCTTCAACTGCTGATGTGAGCTTGTTTCCTAGAACTAATCTGACTGGGTGCACACAAAAGACTGTTAGCTGGGAGTTTATGCCTCCCACCCATAGCAGCTTTTGACACCCACTCTGTACAGCTGCTAGCAAACGTGGGATAAAAGGACTTGGGGTGGGAAGTAAAAATTTTAAATAAATAAGTAATAATTCAAATCCCTTGTTAAATCTGCTGCAGGGGCACTAGAGGGAGAGCTAGAGCATCTCATGAGTTTGGAATTTGCCTGTCTCCTGGTTATTTCATTATTTCCAAATGAAGGAAGAGTATCTACGTGTTTATTTTAATTAAGTCCCCAAATGTCATAACACACCTTATTTTGCATGAGATAGTATAAATTGAGCATAGATGTGCACATAGATGCACAAATGCAATAAATGTATATCTAGGAATACCTTGTGTTTCTCTCTCCCCCCTCTCCCACCCCTACCACTCTCACTTGTGAGCAGAAGAAATGTTTCTAATTTTTCATTTTCTATTTACCTCGTACCACAACTTCCTTTGATAGCATTTGCTCAATTACAGCTCCAGGAATGATGTGATTAAGCGTTCTCAAGCCTTCAAGCTGTTTCCAGTTATGACATAAATATATTGATTGGGGAGCACAGTCCTTTCTTTTTCACATGCGTCATCATCTGCAGCAAGGACCTTTATTGCCGTAGTAAATATACTGTAGATAAAGCTTTAGCTAAACTAAATCCATGTCAATTAACTGCCACTAATTAGTTAGTCACAATTATTCTACTTCAGAAAATAGATTAAATGGAACATTTTCACATTTGAAAAATGATACTGGAATAAAACGAGGTCACGTCTTCAGTAACTCATTACTAAATTATTTTTAAGGCTGCAGTGCTGTACAGTTACTATATGGTAATTAAGAACCAGAGGACCTAGGTTTAAATTGTAGTTAATTTTCAGAAATCTCTTGTGAGATGACTATGTACTACCAGGTACACTTTATTACTGGTAAACCAAAACAACAAGCATTATTTATTATTTTTTAGAAGCAGACAGAAAAAAAAAAAGCAGTACTGGGATCAGAAGAAATATGTAGGAGTGTAATTACAAGGTTACAAGGGAGAAAAAAAAGCAGTGATCTAATTAACTAAGATTGCTGCAAATTGTTTATGTATTTTACAGGCAGAAGAAGATTAATGGGAAAGCCTGCTTGCTTGCATCACAGAAGCTGTAGGGCTCCAGCCTTTTGAGTTCCCTCAGTAGACATTTTTTCCTTCCCCACTTGACAAACAAGAAATCAAGGCTCATAGATCCTCAATAATGTAGCATCGAACCTCTTCAAGAGAGATAATCTGTGTTTCAGGTTTCTAGGTATATAGCTCTTTTCATTGACAAGGCATTCCGCTGAGCTAGATGATGTAAAGCGAAAATAAGAGCAACAAATTAGACTATAAACACTGAGATTAAACTTTCATTCATCTCATTAATATTTTACTAGTAACATTGTCTACTCCCTGCTGCCATTATTATAGTGACTAGGCAGTTCCATCACAGTCTCACTTGGAAATGTTTCCAACAGGACATGCACAAATCAGATATAACTCATGTAAGTTAGTTTTTCCTCCACTGTTGTGAAGCTAACTACGCTATGTGTCTTAACATAGTTCCTAACTGATCTTACAAAGCTCCCTTTGAAACTCCTTGCAAAAATCCTGCCTTGAAATTTCTCCAAAGAAGACAGACCATACTTCCAATTTCAGCCACAACAACACACAGATAAAGAAGGTCTCCTCCCCGCTTTTCCCACAACATATCTATTTGTTTAAAAGCAGCACAGAGTTTATCCAATTTATCAGTGAGCCTAGACCTCCACGAGAACTTTTCAAAACTGGGGCAGCCATTTGCCTGCCTATCAGCAGCAGGGAGGCACAGATGTGGTTCTGTGAAGTCAGACACCTGCATTCCTCAGCCCAAGTGGGTTTTGGTTTTAGTTATTTTCCCTTCAAAGAAAAGATTACCGTACTCTTTTCATTTGCAATAGTCTGTATGTTTTGTGTCTGAATTATACATTGCTGCATGTGCTAAATGCAAGCATGAGGACATTCTTGTTTGCCCATGCATTCTCTGAGGTTTGTGCATGCAATCTACGATAAAGGCACACCACTGGCTGATGGCAAGCAGTGCAGTTACCTGACCACTAACCTAAAGGTGAACTTACGCCTCCTACAGCAGTATCCTGCCCTCCTGCAGCACTAGCTGGGCCACATATAGATGTCTACACCTTCATTTCAAATTTGCATCTCTCCACTCCTTCTTGACCTCAGGTTGTCCGCAGTTCATGCTTTGAGAGTTTCAGTCTCAATCCTCACTGCAGCAACAGCAGCAGCACTCCAGATCAATATATGAATGTGAATTTGGTTAATAGCTGTGAAAGCTCTGTGCCTGAAAAATGACCCCAAATCTCCCAAAATTGTATTTTTTCATTACACATTCTTCATTCCCATTACTTCACTAAACAAAGAGTCTGAGTTTTTGATATGAATCTGACTAATTGCTAGACTTGGTTCCTGTACAGATCCTGCTTCCTCCATGGTAGCACAGGCTGTTGACTGTTCCTAGCATGCACTTGGCAAGATGGCTTTTCTTTGTGGCTTTGGGGGAAAGTCATTCCAGGCACGCGGATGTACCACACTGCAGGGCAGGGCTCCACAGTGCAACCCACAGGTCACAGCCTTGTGCTTTTATATCTCTTCTGGGTGGGTCCATTTGGCTCCTGGCTCAAAGCAGGGAAGTGCTACATTTAATGATGCTCACTTTGCACTGCAGTAAGGGGCTGCTATGCTACAAGGGCATACTCCTAATCCGTTCTATATAGCCCTGGGAGAATGCAAAACACAACAGGAGGTTTCAGAAGACAGCTGATTGCCTGTTCTTCCTTCTTCAGCTGAAAGGATTTGTATGTACTCCCTACCACTCAAAACCAGAAATCAATGCATGACAGCCCCCCTCGCTTACAGAGATCTTTAGGTGCTGTAGTTCAAAGGCATAAAAGACTGTGTAAGCTCAAAGGCTGTAAGGCAGCATATCCTGCAATTCACAGGTTCATGATAATTAATCATTTAATCAAGGTCTTCAGAGGATGTTTATGAGCAATATGTTGGTTTGCTGAAGGAAAGAAGCATGTGAATGGTTTTGTTGCTCAGTCTGGAACCAGACCCTGCTTTTCTGGGTGAAGAACTAGTGTTTGTGGCTGTTGTCTCTGAACACTGAACTCTCTATTTTTATTTCTCTTGTGGTAATGGTACATAATGGTGTCTTCGGTGTGCATTCAACTTAATATATTATCTACTGTTGTCAACGTAAAACAGCCTAGGACAAGGCCCATAGTTTCTTTTGCAGCTTTTATATGATTTATCCTTAGGGCTAATAAAGTAAATCACTATGTATCTCTGTGTCTCCAGCCAATATAAGGCTTGAGAGAAAATATCACAGATAACGCATCTAATTTTCTTCTTCTGTGTACTCTGTTGCAGTCAACTCACTGGTGTGAAGTTTTCACTGTTATCAAAACAGAAAATGAGAGGGGAGTATAGCATGAATCTCGAAGAAATTAAACACATGCTGCACATTCTTTTTCCTTATTGAGCAGAGCAGTAATAAATAGGTTGGTCTTATTGTGAAAAGCAATTAACATTTGAAGATGTATCCTGCTCCTCTGAGGAAGCTTGATTTTGTGCAGCATATTTCTTTCAAACTGGAGTCTCCAAGTGCCTTGCAGTATTAAACATGCCAGCTGAAGAACTAAATAATAAATAAGGGCAGGGGAAGACAGAGCTTTTAGAAAAGCTTCCTCTGTCTCTAAGTGGTCATTTCTTTCATTTTTAAAGAGGATGTACACTGCTTCCGCTCAGCCCCGCCCCTTCCCCCCCACCAAACAAAACCCCACAAAGCAGCAATCCTCTCAAATTGGCTGATGGTAAGTGCTCCACCTATTTACACACTCCACATCTCTGCACACAAGGGCACACAATAAGAGGAGGTGTGGATGTTTGGGAAGTCAATTTACACATGGATGATTTCCTTGGCTTTTACTTGCCTTAACTGTGTGACTCTTCCGGGGACCCATTTCTGTAGCAGGTGCCACCTCAGTGCCATTGTGCTGTCTCACTGTCCTCAGACAACATTTGGAAGGTGCATGTAATTATTTATCCAGCCAGGGAAAACACCAGCACCCTCCATGTGATGTTTGTGAGCTTCCCCCGAGAGCCTCCAGGCGCTGTGCACTGCATTGTTAGAGAGGCTGTAGTTCAGCAGTCTGGTCTGCTGACCGTGAATTCTCTTCTTGCTTCTCCATGCATTGCTTGCAGCCTCCCCCAGCCTGCAAACCCTATGGATCCCTCACCCCCACCAGAACACGAGAAAAGAAGACAACAGCAGACCAGAGAACAAAAACAGCCCTTAAGACAGCAGCTGGAGGAAGACACTCCGAGGTGGCACTGGCAGGGAGAAAAAAAGGCGAAGCTCCAACTGTCTGCCTTTCTCATTAAGCTTCTTACATGGCTTGTCTGTATTCGCCTTGTCTTCCTTTCTTTGCATTCAATAGTGATGCAGGGAAGTTAGAAGTTACAGGGTAACTTGCTAGAAACTGCTTGCTAGACAGTGTATATTGCTTACTTAACATTGATTGTGTTTGTCAAAGCAGAATGAGAAGTAAAAGATTATTGACAAAAGCAGGGACTGTGACCCAGCTTGTATCCGTGGAACCCCTACGCTGGCTGAAACCAGAGTTGTTGTTTGGACTTGAGCCAGAAACTCAGAGAGCATGTGCAAGAGAGAAAGGTGAAAAGTTCAAGACAAGAGGATGAGTATTTTCTTCCTCCCGAGACCCCCAGAGCCCACTACCAAATAACACTGCGCAGGCGTGAGCACATGGAAATGACTTTTAAACTCATTATAATACGAAGCGGGGATAGGTCATGCATATGTATAGGCGAATTGCGAAACTCGGTGAACGTGTACCATGTAACCTAATATATACCAAGCGATACCCGGGCTGAAGGGTGCGCGGCTGAGGACTACCTCCCGCTCACCCAGCGCTGCAATAAACATACCTACTTCACAACTTAAAATTATATAAGTTGTGGAGTCTTGCTCAGATCATTTTTTTGGATCAATAGGACTATAAATACTAAAAGGAATTGGCAAGGATTTACCCTTTCACAGCCTTACTGAATGTGTGTGTACTGGGCATGTAAGCAGTGGTATGTGGCCAGACTCCAGCCTCCTTATTGCCACTGTTGAAGACAAGATAAAGTCTCCAAAACCATGACAATGGTTTTAAGAATATCATTTGATATAATGATATCCATTTGATATAACTCTGATTCTTTTAACTTTCTTTTCAAATCAAGAAGCTTGAGGGAGCTTCATGCCTTCAGACTCACCTTTCTGCCTTCTGGGCAGTTCTAATGACACAGTGCTGTCCTCATCTCAATCATGTGCAAATCGGAGTCCAAACAGCTTAGTTAACACTATTCCATAAACAAAAGAAGCAAAATGGAGTTGAAAGACATACATAATCAAGAACTGGGAGACAGTGAGACTTGGGGAAAAAATACCCAATATTATGCTTACACATCAAGCTGCAAGACCTGCTCACCACAAATTCAATGTCTTGTGCTCAGAATGCATTTTCCAAACCCATTAGTTACTATTTTTATATCACTCCTACAAGCTTATTGCTATTATCTCTACTGGCAAAACAATGCCAAACTCAAACGGAAATCCATTTTGCATGCCCAGTGAATCATGTTGCATCTTTGGTTGTGATGCTGTAATAAAGAGACATATTTGTTAACTGCTATTATTTTTATTTCAAGCACAAATATGAGAAGTAGCTAGGGAAACTGAGGTTTGTCTAGCCTGGAGAAAAGGAGGCTCAGAAAGTACCTTATCACTCTCTAGTCTCTCTGCCTGAAAGGAGGTGGTAGTGAGTGTCTTCTCCCAAGTAACAAGCAACAGGATGAGAGGAAGTGGCCCCAAGATGCACCAGGAGAGACTTGGACTGGTTATCAGGAAAAATTTCTTCACTGAAAGGGTTATGAAGCATTGGAACAGGCTGCTCAGGAAAGTGACTGATTCATTAGCCCTGGAGGTATTTAAAAAGTGTGGAGATGTGCCACTTGAGAACGGGGTTTAGTGGTGAACTTGGTAGTGTTAGGTTAATGATTGGACTTGATGTTCTTAAGGGTCTTTTCCAACCTAAATGATTCTGTGATCCTGTCCTATGGTTCTATGGAACTCTGTTGCTGCCTGTTGTGTCAAGGCAGGCAGAAGGACCTCCTGAGCCAATCACTGCAGCTACTCCAGGCCAGCTCTGCAGACCTAACTCTGGCATTTTCAGTAGTGTAGCTGTAGAGCAAGGAATTGAATTGAATTGCAGGTTGTAATTTACCCATGGAGCAGCAGAAATATAGACTGCAGATGAGGCCTGGGCTTGCACAGCTACACATAATCACTCCCTGCACTAGTCAGGGTGCACCTCCACAAGACATGGCTTTAGGGGTGAGTCCAGTATGCCAAGAGGTGTCTTTGCTTGTTGTGAGGTGCACACTGCAATGGGAGATACCTGAATCATTTCCACAGAGTGTATCACAACTGAGCTCAGAGCTGAGTTTATAACACAGATCAAACGGACAACACTTTTTCACATGAAAAATGGAGTGAAAATAGTGGTTCTAAATATTTGTTTAGATTTTGAGATGTCCATGTGGAAGGTAACATGTCTCTCATACAGCTTGAGAATTCATGTGTCCTGTGCCCAGGAACCCAGGAATGTGTCCTGTGCCCACAAATCAGGAGCAGTGGATTTGAGCTTCAGGGACCCATTCCCTTTCCTTACAACTGGCGTGGTATCCTTACAGCAAAGGCAACAGGGGAAACAGAGACCTTCTGCTTATATGACATTGCTTTGCTGAAACGTCATGAGGATATTTACATGTGACATTGTGTGGCAGCTGAATAATGCTTCTGATAAAAACATAACCCAGCCAGTGTCTTCAGCCTGCTGACTCTGCTTTTCATAACATGCTTTATTAAAGTCAGGAAGCTGTCAAAAGCTGTAAATGGAGCTGAAGGAAGGTGTTAATGTTGATTCCTTGAGCCTCTGATCTACATAATGGGAAAATATTAACATGGAGATATTAACACAAGGTATTTCTTGTTCCAAAGGTGCAGGGGTTTTAACTCAACTGAAGTGTTAAAAAATACAGACAGATTTTTCAACCAGCATGAATCAGTATAGTTGATATTGACTTCAGATTAGATAAGCTGACTTCTACCGAGGATGCAATATAAATATTGACAAATCTGCTGTTACTCATTGGAAATAATGAGCTGGGCAGAAACAGCTTCAGCATGTGGCCACACGAGGCCAATTCAGTTTCACTTGGGTTTCGAACTGAAGACAGTATTAGAGAATGTGGTTAAATCATTCTCTGGAAAGCCCAAATGTGGGTCAGGGTGCTGTGAGGAGCGCAGTGCTGCTCCCTGGCAGCACAGTCAGCAGAGCTGAGCCCTCAGCAGCAAGGGACCAGGATGCTGAGAAGCCAGGGCAGGATCAGGTCCAGGGAAGCAATTGGCAGCAGACACAGATGGGTGGTCATCAGCAAGTCTGTAGCAGCAGGACATGTACAAGGGCAAGTCACGAAGCTGAGCTGGAGGTGCTGGATCAGGGTCAGAGCCACAGCAGCAGCAGCCAGGGCACAGACAGCACGGCAGCACAGCAGCAATGCAGCTCAGGTGGGGCCAGGGCTAAAGCCTCAGCTAAAAACAGCTCCCAGGAGGCAGGAGGACAGGCCTTTGCTTCTGTGGTCATTCATAGCAGCCCTTATCAGTGGAGGCTGCTTGACTTTGGACACAGCCAGCTGTGCTCCAGAAGGGGATTTGCCCAGAGTCCTAGCGAGAAGGTTCCATTTTTCCACCCCTGTTTAGAAATATAGTTTTCTCCACCTTCTCCTACTCTCTTTGAGCAGGTAGCAGTCAGAAGAGAACTGCCTCTTATTAGTATGAATTAAAATTTTCACTAATCTTTGGCAGGCTAATTGTTGAGTGACTTCATACTCACTTCACACAATAAAAGAAGAAAGCAAGTGTATTTTAATTTTAAGAATATATCTGGGGGATTAGAAGACAGGTTTAAATAGAAGAGCTTTTTAACATATTGCTTGCTCCTTGCAGGGAGTATGAAAACCCAGGGGGTTTATCCCTGTAAATAAAGTAATCCATTTAGAGGAACTTGTCCATCCGTGATGAAAAATCACTCAAAATACATGTTGTTGCTACTACTGCTCCCACTACTAAGCACATCTACCACTTTGGGGGGAGGTCATGCTGTTAACGTGGCTTTAATATCAAGTAAGGACAGGTATCTCAGGTAGGCTGGAAATGCATGGGCAGCCCAGCAGCTTCCCTTGCTGGGAACAGGTCAGCACAACAGTGCTGGGTCTGGATCCAGCAGCACGGGATGAAAGTGCATATGGAGCAAGCTCTCCTTCCTCATTCTTCTATACAAATGCTGATGCCTCTGGAAAGAGAAAAAGTCTGATTAATTTGGTTGCTTGCATTTTATTTTTTTCATGCTTTGTGCAGGCATAAATATGTGTGGTGATAAGAAGCAATAATGGAGAAAGCAACGGGCACATTGGGAGCCAGAGAGGGGACATAAGGCCCAATTACAGTATTAAATATACAAACTTTTCAGAGATTGTCATATTACTTAAATATTTGGAGATGAGCAGTCACATGTTGGAGATGGAGCATAAGTTAGGTATAAAGAAAGGGAAAATTAGAGAGTGTGCAGAATAAGACAGGGAAATCCTGACCCAGAGGTTGATTCTGATGTTTCATGGGACTCCTCACTGTTGGAGTAACTTCCCAGTGTCTGTCCTGGGAAGAGGGAGCAACCTGCCTGCTTGTGGAGGCCAGCGATTCCCTCCTGAACCAGCAAGAATATGATATCACTTACCTGCTTTTGAGGATGGAAAGAGACATTTACAGGGACCAGATCCTACCAGAGAGCAGCAGTGTTTGCAGCAGCCACTGTCAGGGAATTTGGACTTGAAATGACTGAATGTCCAGGGCTCTTCTTTTCTAGATGTAGCAGTGGACATATAGTTTGTGACTGAATGGGAGATCAAGAAAACTAGGGACATTTTTCCCCATCTTCATTCCAGACATTGCTAAGGTCTAACAACAGACACCCACAAACAGTTCTTTCTCTGCTGCAGCTGGTACAACCTGGAGCCTGGTCAATGTTCAGGACCTCCAGGGATCCTACATCTGTGTTAGTCAAGATCAGTATTTGGTACATGCTGCCTTTTGCCATGGGGCAGGAGGGAACTGCAATTTCAGCTGTAAAGTAATATAGCTTGGGAGTATTTCAGGAATATATATTTGAAAAGTTATGTGAAATGACGAATGCAAGAGTGTTCAGTCATTCTGCTTTGGACATTCACTGAGTTAGGCCTGTATTTCTGTGTGCAAAGGCTAAAAACCTGACTACATATATTTATTGATCTAGCAGATTTCATTCCGTGAGTCAGTAAATTGCTGTGGGAAATGAGCAGCTTGAACTTTTCTGAACTCCCACGTATTGGTTGCTCTAAGCAAGATGCAAGTATGGCAAACAGGCTTCTCAGTGCTGCAATCTCACATACAGAATATGTGAAAAAAAAAGGCAAAAGTACGTGTGGAGGGAATTTTTCACACTTAGGCAACCTCAAAATAGACTGTTGGCCTGAATTTGCCAGAATGGAGAATCAAATGGATTTAATAAAAGGCAAATAATTCACAATAATTATGTCCCATGTTTCCAGCTTCACCCAGAACAGATGTTTTCAAGCCTATAGCAGAAAATAATGGTCCTGAAGCAAGAAAAAAGGGAGAGGAGAAGGCAAAACTCTTACAGGCAAAACTTGTAGATGCTGCTCTGGCCTGCAGATGGACACTCCGCTCCAAAACTCTCAGAGCTAATCTGGCTAAGAATTCACTCTGACTAACTCATGGGGAATTCCAAAGAAACCAGCTCTTGATTAAATTCAGGGGGATTGGATAATCTCATGCTTTGAACTGGACCTAATCTTCTCTGGGTGTCCTGCATTCCTTACTCTGGGTTACAGGAAGCTAAAGTTGCTCCTTCAAGTGCTTGGAAAGAGGGTTGACATGAGATGAAGGCAAATCTCACAGAAAAAGCTGCAGGGACAGCATGTCAGGCCACCAGCTCTTCAGCTGAGGTGAGCTAAAAGAAGAAGGCATCCCAGGCGAATGATTACTAAGGAGTAACAATTTGTTCAAGCCACTGAAAGGATTCCTGACTGCAGGAATCCCTCTCTTTACTTGACCTAAATACACAGGTACTCCTTCTTTGAATATTTTATACTGTTCTGGCTTGTAGCATGCATTCCACTACTGTGCCCTGGTTTGAATGTTGTTCCCCTGTGTCATTTGGAACAGTCTCAGGCAAGAAAAGGTAAGAAAGTATTTTTAAAGAAAAGAAAAATTAGCAAAATGGACATTTCCATCCCTAGTATCTGGGGAAACAGATGGGGTGGTGAAAAATATGCCTGCAGGGCAAAGTTCTGCTCTGATGACTCTTGTGCCCACCAGAGATAGCTCTAATTCAAAGTACCAAGGATCATGCACTATGGAACTGCACTTTGTTAATTTATAATCCCTCACTTTAATCCAGTGTCTAAATCATGACAACAGGTAATTGTATAGCGAAAGGTGTAGACTGCTCTGTCCTAGCAAGCAAGAAGAGTTAGATCAGGCGGTTCAAATACAAAAGAACCTTTACATGTTGGTTTAAACCCCCCCCACACTTTCTATGTTAAAATATCCCATTAGACCACTAGCAGTCTTTCAGAGAAAAAACTCTGAAAACGGAGGGAAAGTGAAAGTTTGATAAGCTGTTTTCAGTACCTAGTCTCTATGAAATTTATTAGGATAAGATAAAGAAAGTAGTTCAGAATTTTTGGCTGGCCACTTTGTAAGTGTTAACACTGAGTCAAAAAGAGAAGGCTTTTTACATTTGTTTGATTTCGGTTTTAATAACTCTGTGCTGCATTGGTATGCAGAGTGATTGAGCCTTCCCTTTGCCATTCAACACACAAATGACCAGAAACCAACATCTCCATCATGAGTTTAATTTCTTTCTGGCTTAGGTTTCTGCCATGTATCAGCTGGCTCACCCCTTTAGGAGCATTAACCATTTACATTAAACAGCTAAAATAGGCAATGTGAATTCCCTTTGAGTTGTTCCTTATTTAAGTACTGTCTGTGAACATAATTTCCATATTTTGAGCAGGAGTTTTAGCTCTGATTCCAAGCCAGGTGTATCTTCAGACACAGCAAGCCGGCCCAGAGATCACATGGGGATCTCAGAGAAATGTGTAAAACCTGTTCTTCTAGATGCCTACATGCAGATACTGGAACTGTGGAACGATAAAGCAAAGTGTAAATAAGTTACTGGGTCGTCAGATAGAATTATACCATAAGAATTATACCCCCTTGCTGGCGGAATTGTTCCTGGATGTTTCCTACAATGCGTGAGGAATCAAAAGGAAACACCGAGAGCTGCAGAATTGTCTTTGTGCACAACTCATGTGCAGCCACATACTGAATTCCTTTCACTTATGTAGGGTGTAGGCCGAGTGCACCTATAGGAGGATATATCGTCCAGCCACACGGAGTCCAGGGCGGACAAATGATCCTGCATATTTGAAAGGCTTTCCTCCTCTTTTGGGGAAGATGAAAACAGGAGCTCCTGCAACACAGTATGCACAAAGGAAGTATTTCACAGAGGTACCGATCAATAAATGATGAGTTGCTCTGGGCATATCTCAGCCATAGCAACTGTGCTCATCTGATGGGAAGGCTTTGCTTCACGTCAGTGAAAGCAGCATGGACAAAGTGCAGGGGAGCCATGCAGAAAGGCTGGGGGAAGGTATGTAGTAGAGAGCAAAATAAATAGATAATGGGAAATGTTCAAGAATGTTTGCCAATGATGATTATTATAATAATAATGATAATAGTAAATGTAAAAGAGCCTGCTTACCCATAAGGCTTACTGACCCAGTGCAGCATGAGTGGTCAAAGATATCTGAAAAATGCAGTTTATTTCTGGGATTTCAGCACCACTGGTACAATACATACAAAACCATTTGACTGTCTTGGGCAATGTGCTAGAAATCCCAAGACTAAGGGTTTGAAAAATCACTTGCTTCTTCATTACTAAAGTCTCAGTCCGTTGCCATTCACTTAATCATCTGCTTGCGTGTCCCTGGATGCAGACATTCTTTTGTATCCCAATAACAGCTTCCTAACTATTTACCTTGAGTTGATGGGCAGGCAATAAACACCTATCCACAATCCACTGACTGATTTAACTAGGTTCTAGGTTAAAAAATTACCAGATTGCATTGCCAGTAAGTCTTCACCCTGAAGTCCCTTGTGCAGATGTTTGGAGCAAGAGTAACATCCAGTGGTCAAAATGTTAATTACATTATATGAGGGCATTGCATGCTGGAAGCATCTTAACAGCTCCACCTTTCTTGCAGCTAAAAAGGCAGGTGAGCACAAGCCTTGAAAATTCAGAGTCGTGCTTACATTGCACAAAGTAAATTTACACAGAGTAACACATCTGGCTTTCTGCAAGGCTGGTTTGTGTTTTTCCTGCTCATGCCAAGTGAGACCTTTAAGTTTGTAAACGCTAAGACTGAGGACTTTCTGGGTGGATGGATGGAAGTCCCTGCACATGGATACTATGCACCAGTTCATGTTCTGAGGAAAGAGGGAGGAAAGCGAGCAGGGAGGAAGGTGCCATGACCTTGGTCTGATGTCTGTGGAATGAAGCCTTTAGCACAGGACACTGCAGAGTAGCTCTGCTTGCAGTGCTGCGACTTGTCCTCGGCTCAAGGACCCCAGGCAGCAGGCACAGCTGAAAGCAGCAGAGCTCTGTCCTGGAAAGCAGCAGAGCTCTGTCCAGCAGTGCAGGGGGGCATAGGTGGAGTTTGACTCATAATCAAGGAGATAGGAGAGGGGATGTCCTTAGGGGAGGGCAACACCTCTCTGATTATTGGTGAGGGCACGCAGTTGAAGCTGTGGAGGTGGAATCTGCCTTCCTTCTCCCCAAATGCTCTTTATCTTCACCTGGCCTGGGGAGTGAGAACGAGGGCCAAAAGATGAGTCACACGCTGAGAGGACAAGCCTTGCTTTGCTTTGTGGACTACAAGGGACAAGTGACCTCAGATAAAGGCTCTGCATGTGCTCAAGGGCATGGAGAGAGGAGGTGAGTTTCCTGCTCTCAGCCAGGAGGAGAGGCTTCATTAATCACACTGTGAGGGAGCTGCCAAGTGTTCACGGGGGAGCGCTGGGTTTAATCCTCCCAGCAACACAGGTACCAACCAGAGAAAAGGGAGCATTTGTCCAATATGGAAAACAAGGCTGTGAAGACCACTGGACCAGGATGCCAGAAATTTAGAAAATGATGACTTAACTCAGATATATAGGGCTAATTTTCCCCCTGGAACTCAAATAAAGGATAAAAACTTAAATAAATAAATAAATAAAAATAAGCTGCTTTTAGGAGGTCTAACATTCATGTCCTTGTGCTGTGGCAGCATCACAGATGAAGAATCCTAGGAGCAAACCTGGATGCAGCTTTATAGGTGCGTACAGAACTCTGCCTTTCCTGGACAAGGTGCTCTGGTCTCCCCAGCACCAAGAGACTTGTTTTGCTGCCTTTCAGTGGTCTTTCAGTGCACCATTACTCTGTGACCTTGAAACAGGGAAACTTGCCTGGGGCAGTTAATGATTCTCCCTGCTCCCATGCAAATATTAGCCAAGCTAGAGGAGAACCAGCTGCAAGGGCTGCCTCACATTCTTTTCCTTCCTCCTTTACTAACAGGAGAAATGGTGCAGCTCTAATGCAGAACCATGCTTGCCCAAAGTGCTGAAGAGAGGAATTCTCCCTCACCATCTTTCCTGCTGTATGTGTCTCCTCACAGAAATACTGTGAAAAGGTCACATACTAAGGCATATACAGGAAGAGTTCACCCCAAGGGCAAGAATGTTACTTAATTCCAGGCTGCCTCACATGCCTGGGTAGATGTACTTCAAAAATTATTTCCTTTAGCTCCACATTATCTGATATGAAATGCAGCACTTCCATTATAAAGAGCTTTACACAGGAGAGCTTTTCACTGCTTTCTTAGGAATGCATTGTGGATTTTCCATCATCTGTGTGCTTGGTGCAGTGATGTCTCTGTGTTGTGCTGCGTTCTGCATGCCACAGGATTGCTCAGCAAGTCTTGGGTACATCGCACAGGTAACCTCATGTCAGTTTTTGGGACAAATTGAAGGGCTCTCCTGTCCCTGACTGCTCAGGTAGGCTGTGACATTTTCACACTGCCAGCAGATGGCCGTGGGCATGGCAGCTGTGTATGCTGTGATGGTGTTAGGGCACTAAATGCCACTGCTTGTGTCGCAAGACCCCTTGGGTGTTTTCTCCCAGGGAGAAGGGGGGGTGAATGCCACAGAGCAGGTAGTCGTTGAGTACAGGGTCATGTGAACCTTCAGCCTGTGGGCTTGTCCTCACAGTGTGGCATCCAAAGCACCATAAACTCTTCTGTCTGGGCATGGTAACCAACCCAGCCTTCCTGCTCTTATCCTGAGAGAAGAGTACACCATCCTTTCCTGCAGAAAGCAGTGAAACCTGCTACTGCCTCACAGAGCCAAACTTGTTTAACTCTCCTCTCTGAAGACAAGGCTGAAAGTGCCTAGGAAGATGATCTGTATGTAGTGTATATTAACAAGAAGATTAAGAAAACAGAGCAGGACCCCTTTCAGGTCATAATTGTGCACTGCATCCCACACAGGACATAAGAAGGCAAAGGAGAGAACTTTGCCTTGGCTGGGACGTGAAGACTCAATGACTTTCCAGAGGTTTTGATGTACCTCCTGAAAACCTGACCATGTGGGACACATTATATGGGATGCATATACCCCATTGTTGTACAACATTTGATTGGGTTAGGAACTATCAGTGGGGCCTGTTGTGCTTTTTGTGGCCTGTGAATATCAAATGCTGGAGTACAAGGCCAAGGTAGGTTCATAATCGATACAAAGGCTGTCCTGAAAATGCTTTGTGAATTCTCCATGGGAAACCCAAAGTATTCATAGAAATATTCCTATACATAAACAGAATGCAACTAAAGTATCCCTAAAGTACACCTACTAAAAAAGCAAACAACAGTAAATATGACAACATGTACCCTGTGGAGATGTTTAAATTACTGAATAAAAGTGATTTACGCTGAGTCAATGGAAGTTTGGGAGGAGGCTCACAGTCAGAGTGGGCACATTTTCTCTTTGAGGCTGCGCAGAGATCTCTGGTGCTGGGAGCAGCATGGCTCTGAGGGATAGCGAGAGTTGGCTCCTTCCAGGTTGCTTGGTTTCTGTGGTAACAGTGCTAAAAATCCAATCACATTCTGGAAAGCCATGTCCCAAGGACACTGCACATATATGCGAGACCCTAGAGGCAGTGATTCCTTTTCAGATATTCCTCTCCGGTTTCATGGTATGCTGCTACAGGAAAGCACCCTGGCATGAGGATCTGGTATCTAATGGGCTGTGTACTGGCTGCCTGCTGCTTTGCATTTTATTGATTCTTGGCAGAGGCTGCACTGGTTCTTGGCTACAGGACTAGAAGCCTAATTAGCAGCATAAGCAAGGGAGGTCTTAGGGATCATCTGGGTGAGAGTTGCTTGCAGAGACAGGCAAAGGGGTTGTACTCTGCAAGCTTTCTTGCCTGTTAGAAACCATACTGTGAGCCAGCGCAGGAGGTGCACCTGTGAGCAATGATCAGAGCCAGGCAGGTGCAGTGCCAGAGCTCCTCACACTGCTGCCTCTTGCCAGCCTGCTCAGCCAAGGGCAGCACAGGCATTTCTCCCCACCTGGCAAAAAGGAAGACCTGACTGGCAATAATGAGAGCACCTTGCTACAGCCCTCTCTGAATCTGAAACACATTTTGTCTCCCTTCTGGCCATGATCAGATACCTCATCCAGTCATCAATCCTGTTTTGCAAGCAGTTCCAGAGTCAGAGGGGTTTTTGGCTTTGCTTTGCAATGTGCTCGTTCCTTGCACTTTGCTTGTTACCACAATAAGACCAACAGTAAATGTGAAGCTACATAAGAGAGGCTCCACTATCAAAAGCTTCTTAGCACAATAATATTTTCATAGAAAGCAAAATAACTTGCTAAAATTTGTGAAGCTTATAAACGAACCCAGGCTTTTTACACTGATTTCCTACAGTAATTCCCAGCACAGCCAAACAGCACAAATTCACAGCTCCTTTGCCTGTAAACACATTTCAAGGCCATTTGAGTAGAATGAGATGTGGGCATGCAGACTGATTTGTTTAGTGTTTCCAGCTGGTCCCATCCTCTTTTCTGTCCTTGAGCTTCTCAGCTATGACTGAGATAAAGTGTGGTTTCATTCTGGGGTCTCGTGCTGAAGTGCTGCAGGGAAGCAAGGACTGGTTTTGTCTTACAGCACCTCTGTGACCCCTTTTTCCAGACTCATCTTAGGAACCTGCAGATGTAACTACAGTAACCTAGGAGTGCAAAGTGATGCAGGAAAACAACTGTAGTTGAACCAAATATTGTGGTTTATAGGTGCAAGGAAAGTGTTGTCACTTTCTGCAATGTAAAATTATTCCCAAACCAAAGAGTAATAAAATCTGTCTGGTCTTCAATTCCACTCATGTCATTCCACTCATGTTCGAACATACCTCTGCCTCTGAAATGCAGAATTCTTTGGTCCAAACAAAGTAGGCTTAAAGGTAAGCCCCAAGGCCTGCAGGTGGGGCAGTAGAACCATTGCATAATAACATCAGACCCTCCTAATACCTTCAAATTCCTGCATATCCTAAATACAGCTACAAAATAGAGCCACCGCCTCCCCCCCATACTAGAAAGCAGCTGCAGTTTGATGAGCAATATGCTTAACTAAAGCTAAAGAAAGAAGAGCCTGAGGAGATGCACTAGCTGCTAATATTTAAAATACTTTCCTGATATAAATACTTTATCTAAAAACCTTAAAAGTAACATTTTATTTCTCCAAAGTTTGAATTTGTCACTAAAGTAGTCATGAGAATGCAGCATGAAGGTTCTGTTGCTGCTTGTGATTCAAAACAAAGTGTAGCTGTTCAAAAGCTTTGAACCAGCCTGGGATTTATAATACTTGTAAAGCTGGTTCAACTAGACTGGCAGAAGGTGAAGGTCCTGCTTTTAGAGCTCATATTTGAGTGTTACCCTGCACAAAAACATTCTGCCTTCATGAAAGGCTCTGTAGAGCAGACTAAGGTTGTAGATTCGCTTTTACAAGGAGACACTTCATGACTTGTGTTCTGTTAAATGTACCTGGGAGGATTTCATACACTTCTATTTTCCAGGTCATCTGTGCCTCAGGGAAAAGAAATTAAGGGGGAAGGGGACTTAGTGGCAGAGGCTGATAAAGTCAGGGTTGATGCAGAAAGTAAAAGCAGATAATAACTTTCTCTTAGAACACAAAAAAATCACATGGCATGAAACAAAATAGCTAAAATAGTGGAAAGTACTTCTTAACACCACACAACATTAAGCTGTAAAGCTCCTTGTCACAGGACACCAGGAGTCTGGGAAGCTCTTACGAGCTGAGGGAGCAATTGGATAAAAAAGGAAGAAAAAGACATTAAGTACTGTTTAATATTAATCACCCCTTCTAGCTAACGTAGGCCCCAGCTGCAAATGACTGTAGACCAGAAAAATACTTGATATACTATCTCTGGCTTTTCCCTGGGTTTTTATTCTTCTTTCTGTACCCGCTGTTGTTCAGTTTTTGCCTCCTGTAAAGAAGGGATAGAAATGAGGACCAAACAATCAAACCTTTAAAATTATAGAATTACAGAGCTTGAACAAAAACATCCTCAACAGTAACTGTTGCTTTCAGTGAGCAGCAAAGAACACCTCACCCTGCACTGGCCACTGTTATCAGTTTCCCCTTCTAGGATGTCCAGCTCTAAAAACATTAAATGCCCTATTCTCATCTCATTCTGCCCCAAAAAGGGACAAGCTGAATCATGACAATGCACAGTAGATGGCAAACATTGGGAAATATTTTATTTCCTTTCTCTTTTTTTATTTTCTAATTTACTGAAATATCCTAATTTCCTGAAATATGGAGCTATATCTCCCAATAATTTAAATTCTTTAATTGTGGTTTGGGCTTTTCTGGAAGAGAGAATAAAGGCTTACGCTAATTGTCTGCGCTCCTCCCACCCCCACCTCTCCCTTGTTTCTGTGTTCATGGAGATCTGGAGTTGAGAAGGAAGGAAAGTAAGGATGGCATGTAGTCATTGTCATCCATACAGGGCCTGTTGTCTGTATCTCTAAGAGAGGGAAAGAATTACTCTAAATGCCACTAAAATCTCTAAGATTTTATTACCCTTCACTAACCCTATGCCCTTTCCGAGACTAGTCCTTGTTTGTTCTGCAGATCAGCGCTACATCCCCTGGAAGCAGGGAGCTGCTCTGCTCCTCACTGCAGTGCCAGCTCAGTCCCATCCGTCTGCCTTGCAGAGGTACCCCAAGACCAAGCAAGAAAGGGCCCTTATTGTACATCATCTTGGTCCTAAAACTAAATCATGTAACAACTGCTAGCCAGTTGTTTCCAGCCCTTGGTTCATGTAGGTATCTCCAAGACAAGAATTGGAGTATTTGAAGCACTGGAGAAGGGATGCATGAACTTTCCACGCTTAGTTCAGGATGACTGTGCAAATCCTGCGGTGTATTTTATCAGGCTGATGATTTCAGCCAGTTCCTCTCGTTGCCACAGATAGGTGCTCTCCCCCCTGTTCTCCCCAGTCGTTCACAGCTTGGGAGCCTCCCCACCATGGGGGTGCCACACGTGCAGGGAACATTCCCCAGCTCACCCCCTCGGCAAGGGCAGATGTCGAAGCTGGCAGAAAAGCAGACCAAAGGGTAGTTTTCCTAGCTGTCAGAGCAAGGTTGTTGTCTCCCCTCATGTTCCTGCAGAGATGGAGCACAGCGCTCCACAGCCTGCCTTTCTCAGGGGCCTGATCCCCAGCACAGCTCTGGCAGGGCTTAAGCACGATGCAGTTCAAAGCAGAATTTGGCTCAGGATCTATTTTTGTCCCTGTTCCTTTTCAAGAATATAATCTGCTAAATTAAATCAAACATTGTCTCCTGAATAAATAAACCACTAAATACTTTCCTTTTGCTCTAAACATACCTTTTAATTACAAGAGAAGAGGGCTTGGCAGCTCCAGCTAAAGATGTCCCCCTGAGCAAACAAACAAGCAAGTAAATAAAAGAGCTCCTCAGGAGGCTATCTTTATAGGAAGGACTGCTTTTTAACCTAATTTTGAAATTAAGTTTATGTATAAAGTACCAAAATAGCAGAGAATAATGAATATTCTGAGAAATACTCAGAAATTAAAATTTATAACTAAAATGCAGCAGGGGAGGAACTTCAAAGGATCTGATGAAACCCACCACACATGCCCCCAGTCTTTGAAATACCACCAGATCAATAGCTGCATGAGAAGAACATCAGTGTTGTTTGAGAAGGCTGGGATTTTTCCGGGTTCACTCTTTGTTGTTTTGTGATTTTTTTTTCAAAAAGCCCAGATGTAGATATAGATTTTTTTGCTTAAAGTAACTCTTACAAGTCAATGAGACTTGCTTGGCATTTTTGAAATTCTATAGAATGTGTTCCAATGATTAGTGTTGTCTTTAAAGCTTCCAGGAATTCTTTAGTTGTAGGGAATTTAAACCTTTGCTTTATGATAATATTTTAAGGAATAAAAATCTCCTTCATATTTGAGAAAGCCTGAAAATGTGAAGTCTCAGCCACTAGAATAAAAAATTTTAAATAAAGACACAATATCTCATTCTGTTCCTCAAAATGTATGTGCTGATTTTGGGAGCAATGAGTTTGGGGTTTCAACCATATTTTATTTGAATTTAAAACTACGTTATTTACAAATTCTATTTGAAAATTACTTTACATTTTTCCAACAGAGGAATCTATTAAAAATAATAAAAATTAAAAGAATGTTTCACAAAATAACGAAGGAAAACTTACAATTTAAATGTGTGTTGCAGAATCTATGCTGTAACTCTTCCAATAAGTATTCCTAAGCACTGAATTATTTTCAAAGGTAATAGAAACTCAGTAGCTCTGCCATTACAGGGAACAATATTTTCCTTCTCTAGAGAACAATATTCCCAGCTTTTTCATCAGAGCTTTTTTGGAAAGCCTTTTTTAGCAATTTAAGCTCAATCCTGCACACTACTGACTTGGCCCGGCTTAGTCATTTTTGGAAAAATAAACCAAATCATCACTGACTCCAGCTGCTATAATTTTCCCAAAGTACTTATGGGGAAAAAGGTCTTAAAATTATGGCAGTGGGTTCCAGTTAAGTAGTTTTTCATTAATTGTTCAAATGAAATTATTTATGTTTATGGGTAAGACTTTTTGTTTTGTAAAATAGGTAAAAGCAACGAACAGACGATGATGCACTCCTGATAATAGACGCAGTAGCAGAGGAGGAAAATAGGAACTTATTTTGTGATGTTCCACAACATTATGGCAGGATTGGTACAGCCAACCACAAGATGAACCAAAAAATAACACAAGCTAGCTAAAAGCTTGAAACAGTGCTTTAAAATGATGGTGTCTGTGTGAAAGAGAAACAAGGAGGAAACAGGACTGAAGCTCTTTTTGAAACACTTCCAGTAAAGGTGATTCTCTAGTTTTGCCTGCCAGAGATAAGAAAGTATTTAATGACTTAATTAACCCACCCTTCCCATGAAAGCTATCACATTGTAAAATCTCCACAGCTGCCTATGAAGCAATCCCCAGGTCCCAGGAGCAGTGGCAGAGGGGCTGGGGAGCCCTGGGACCCTGTCCAGCCCTGCCAGGCCAGGCAGGGGCAGGCAGCCAGAGGCAGCACAGACAGCGGGCAGGGAAGAGCAAGGAAAGTCCTGCAGGGAGTGAGGGCAGCAGGGAGAAAGGAGAGGGAAATGCAGCCAGTCCAAATGCATAAATAAATTACATGGGTATATGAAGGGGGTAGTGCAGGCATCACTCTGCAGCTGATGCTGCTCCAGTTCCTTGTTTACCCTCTCATTTACATTAAGCTGAAAGTATGAAATTGCTTTTATTACAGCACTTGGAATAACTGGAAGAATAAGCAAGCTTGTGCTGCAGAATAATCCTTCTCTGCCCCAAATATTGTCCCTATTGTATTTCCACAGTAGTAGAGCTCTGACACCACTACTGTGGGAGATCCATGTGTAAATACCTCCTCCATCATTCATCTTCCCTTCGTTCTTGCTAATCCTCACACCCTGCTTTTGAGGGGCCCCTCTGCCTCAGGCTGATGCCAGGGGTTGTGCAGCGCCTGCACCAAAGGTCTGTTGGCTCCTCACCACCCCAGAGGCTCCTGGAGCAAAGAAAGACAAGGAAAGATCCAGTGGGTGCTGGCTGGACCCACTGTCTCCAGGTCAGATGGGGAGGAACCACCTGCTGACCTACGATGAGCTCATCAGGGCTAGAAAAAAGAAGTGAAAAATTTCAAGAGGAACAGCAAAAGAATTTAAAAATCCCTGAGAAGGTGAAGGGAAAAAAGCATCGAAGCCGTGAGGGTATTCACAGCCCTGCCTGATGCTGTCAGCCATGCTGGGCTCCCCAACCTGCCCCCATCAGGACCCCATATCAGCCTCCTAGGCAGTCGGCCACTGCTCCAGCAGCCCTCCAGCCCCCCACAGACCTGCCCTGCTTGGCTGTGTGTCCCACCGAGCCATGGCCCTGTCCCAGCCTGTCCCCATCCGCAGGGATGTGCCCCCGGTGCACTGCTCCTGGCTGGGCTGGTGGGAAGGGCCCAGCCTAGCGAGCGGGTGGATTATAAAGTCACTCAGTGAGGGTGACTGTTTTCACCATTTTCCTCTTGGATGTGAGGACATCTGCCATTCCAGCAGCACCAAGGTGACTGAGACAAAAGGGGGCTTAGGCCAAGTCCTTCAGGACAATCTGGCATCCAAGGGCTGAGCTCCTGTCTTGCTTCTTCCCCTACCTCCTGTCATTCACAGTGCTTTCCTTTCTCTCTGAACCCCTTGTTCCTTGGATCACATCTGTCCTCTGGTGAAAACAAAGCTAAAAGTCTGTCCCTTCTGGGTCTGTTTTCTTCTATCTTCATGGAAACAGAATTGCACCTTAGCTACAGCAGTGGAACCCTGGATGTTTTTTAGTCTTTTCCTCCTTATGTATCCTAAAGGAATGCTATCATTAACCATCCTAAAGGCCATGCCAAATGTGGTTTTAATATTTTTTATGGCTTGGAAGGAATTATATGTGATTTAGTTCAAATAAAAGTGCTAGTAAATACTTCAGATGATCCATTCTAGCTGCCTGTTTACAGGCTTTTTAATAACTAGTTGAAGGTGCATAATGATGGTTGTCATCCTAGGAATAAGCAGGCTCTCCTTTCTGTATTCTCAATTCACAGCAAATACATTCAGCTGTAGAAGAATCATGTTTCCACCTTGGACACTGCGGCGCATTTATCCCATCAAAGTTAAACCAGCAGAGCACGCCTGAGAGATTTGTGAGGTACCATATTGAAGTCTGATAGAGGGTGAAAGAGCAGGGATATCCAAGAAAGCACAAATGCCTTCCCAAACAAGGGTCTGGGCACCTCAGAGGAGGTTCTTAAAGGAATGCAAGAAGAATGTTCCTCCGTTCTATCTCTTCTTCCTTGTTTGAATTGTTCCTCTCTTTCATCAGCAGTGTCTCTACTCCAAATATTTTTCTTTTCAATAACACCCTTTCCATGGGCATTTTTTCCCCAAAACCACAGTATGTTTTCTTTGAGAACAAAAGCCCTTAACTTCTCTGAGAATGATTAGGCAACATGCAGTTTAAATTATCAAAAGTGCTATTTCATTAGCACAGCTAGTACCTGTTTCCCTATTCAAATACGCTACAAGATAACTTTCATTACCCCTTTAAATCCACACAGTTTTTGCAGATTCAAGTATGTAAATAAATTTGGGTCTGTTCTTGTTTTACACTTTCAGCCATAGCTATGCTGACACAATGCTGCTGATAATTGTGCTTAGCATGGCCTTGCTACTCTACCCCATTAATGATTTTTTTTAAAATGTCCTGTTTCCCAGGAGAATGTGGAGCCTGGCTCTCTAGCTTTCCCTACAGCGTAAAGCAAAGTTCTTTCCCTTCCATGGCCATGTGCTCTAAAAGCACACTTTTGCAATATTTCAAGCAAAGGTCTCAGAGAACAGACTGCAGCCTCCTCGCCAGCTGTAATTAATCCCTGAAGCAGATCACATCCTGAGCAATTATGAGACGATACAACTGAAGACCACACCTGGTGAGTACAAAGGAGCCTCAGTTAAGAATGAACGAACAATGGAAAGGTGGTGGGTGTCTTTTATGACAACCAGAGCTGGAGGGAATGTGGACAATTCTGCCAGAGGGCTTCCAGGTGTACCTTTAGGACTGGCTTAAATGCTTTCCCTCTGTGTGTCTATAGACATTATATAATTTCCTTTTGGTGCTCAAGCTCTAAAGATCTCCAGTAACTCCACAGCAAACTGCAGGGTGTAGTGGAGACGTGGCCTTGATCAGTGCCTGCTGCCCAGCTCCCTCAGCAGCTTCGTGGTACATGGTTTCACACTGTGGGTGATGTCTCAGCACGGCTGAAGCTTCACCACGCTCTGTCTGAGGCAGCTTTGCTAGTTTCTAGATCTACATGCTCTCAAGCATGTTTCGATCTGCTTTCTCCTTCCCATCTCACTGTGCTCCTTTTCAAAGCGGTGCTTGTGGACAGAGAAGCCCCGAAAAGGATGAGCCCAGAGCAGCAGGTTCCCTGCAGAAATCAGAGCCAAAGGCTAAAGAAAAGGTAAGCTATAGCCCATGTGTTGTTAAGCCATAGTGTATTCAGATTTTAGAAAGACTGTTTTTGAAGTGGCATTTAGTTTAAAGGCTGTCCTGCTCAGCCACAGGACTTCCAAACAACAAGAGCTGTAGTTGAATTTGAGCTTTACGTGCTATGAGAACTTCCCCACCACTTCTAATTTTCTGACGCTGTATAAATTCTCTCAAAACCCTGTGTTTGCAGAGGCTTTTGGCTTGGCGCAATTGTTTAACAATATTTGCCCCTGTAAGTTTTATCTTCTGTTTATTTGTGCAATATTTTAATGACTTTGACTTTGTGACTTTCAGGCATCTAAAGTGCTGCAGCAGCTTGAAAAAATAACATTTTTATTAGGAAGCCTTGCCAATTTAGGTTTTAATTCAGATTTTCCAGCTGTTGATCTTCGCTTGCAGAGCAATGAGCCATGCTGTATCATCGATTTGAAGTGCCCCAGCCTTAGTCCTGCATCCTGCATAGTGGATTCTGGAGCAGGGACTCTACAGAGATCTATAACTTGACGCTGTAGTAGAGGGTCCAGGCATGCTTTGTTCACTAGAAATGCTCTTCTTAAGCTTTATAGCAACTCATCTTTTTAGTACAGGTTAACATTTCATAGATATAGAAGTGCAGAGATTCCCCTCTAAAATTCTACCTGAAAGAAAAAAAATTAAAATCATTCAACTGGAGACAATAGCAAGTCTGAGACTAAAGCTAAAGTAACTGGAAATAAATTAATCGACATGGTCAGCATATTCTTCAGCATTGTTGTACAAGTAACATAGTTGTAGTAAACCCGGCCCTGGTATTTGTCACTGTTCTTGTTGCTTTGTCCCATGTTCTGTGGCAGTATCTGCTGGTAATGCATTAACAGAATTCACCTTCCCAAGGCATGGAAACACTTTTTTTAGCTCCTGACATTACAAACATATCTCAAATCAATAGAGCTGGCCACTTACTGTGAGAATCGGAAATACTGTGGAAGGTAATTGCTTCACAGCAAATGACTTCTCATAATTTGATAATCGGTGGGGCTCAGGCATTATTCTTGCTCTTAATCCATTGTGATTTATTATCCATTTCTACTCCATTTATCATCACATTATTGTTCCAAGGTTTTTCCTGATCTTTGCTTCTCAGAGCCCAGCTGCACATTTCATTGCTGGCAGTTTAAAACAAGAATTAAATAAACAGTTGAAATGATGTGCCCAACAAATATGTTTCACTTGTACTGTGTCTGGAGGGTGTCCTGGGCAGTCGAATCTTTCCATTTTTCATTTCTTGTGGTAAGTCCAGAAGAGTGTGTCAATAAAACTGCCCTTTCTGGAGTAACAATTATTAGATTTCACTTCCAAATCTAGCTACGAATACACAGCACTGTGCTTCTTCATTGTGCAGCTGACATGTACTGAGTGTGTGTCAGAATATTTTGAAAATATACAGTTATCCAGTACTTGTGTTTTCCACACTTCTTGGGGTTTAAGTGTTGTCAGATTGAACCACTTTTGGACAATAGATAAAGACAGTGCTGGCTGACCTGCATTTCTTTTCACTTTGTTTTAACACTTTCATTCTGTTAATATTTCTCTAGGATGACCCTGCTTGAGGGAGGTTGGACCAGATGACCCACTGTGGTCCCTTCCAACCTTATCCATTACGTGATTCTGTGGTTCCCAAGTGAGAGATGTGGGTGAGAGCCCTCCGGCGAGGAGAGGCAAAAGCAGCCACAGAGCAGATTCCTGTGCAGCTTGTCCAGAGCTGTGAGTGCATAGCATGTAAGCTATGCATACCCATGGGGAGCAGGCAGGACAGCCCCAAAATGTCTCTTTGCTTGGAGCTGTCTGCCCAGAACTCCTGCACAATACTTCCACAATTGTCAGTGCTGCATGTGAAATAAGACTTTGTGTAAACTTGGAGGAGAGAGGGCTTCTTTGTGCCAAGATAGGCAGGATCAGCACTAGGACCTGGAATGATGCTCTTTTTTTGCCCCAAAGTCTACAGTGCTTTTGTTGGGTTGTTTTGTAGGTGGTAAGGCAGGGGGTGCAAATGACAGCTCAGAGCTAAGTAACCTCTGATGAGGCTCCTCCTGTTTGCCTCTAAATAAAAGTGACATATCTGGAGCTGAGCTACATCAAAGCTAAGAACAGGAGGCAGCATTTCCACCAGGCTGGACTAGATGACCTTCAAAGCTGTAGGATAACACTCTTCACTACTACCAAAACACAAGCAGAATTCCAGCCTGTGAGTGACTTGAGTAGTGAGGCTCATTTACCCTCCTGGATGATCATATGATAACTGGACTACTATCTATGTTTCTTAGTCAATGGATTACCTCTAAATTTACAGGAGGAGAAGGCATCTCCTCTCTTGTGCCTGCAGCATGGCAGGAGGTTTGTCAGACTGACGCTTCACTCCCTTCCTAGTGAATACAGGTCTCCTTGTGCTATACACAGGCTTCTGGCCTGTGTTTAGAAATCTGTGGCCATTAAAGATGCCCAGAAAGATAGGTAAAACTGCAGGCATTTGTTTTGACAGAAATTCTTTCTGCCTAAATGAGACCTTTGTTTCAACCAACAGTTTAACAGAAGGCTTGCCTGTGCTTTGCACGCTTGACGTGTTTTGTGGCTAAAGCCCATTTCACATGGTAGTAATACATCACCAGGAAAGTACTGAAGTTTTTGCTTGACCTCTGTAGTTCCTGTTCCCATTTTTAGAAGCCACTTCAAATGTTGCTGTTGATTATGTTCCGTTTATATTCTATCTGTTCCTCACATCACTGTTTTCACTCATACTGCTAACTATGGAACTGAGAATTAACATTTGTTTTCAATGAAAGTGCATTTTCAGTCTCCTTATCTATCACTTATTAATTGGAATTTCAGCATTACCTGCAACACAGTTTATTTTTCTGTCTTTACTCATGACATGGTATATGTAAGTTGCAATCTACTGTTCAAAAAGGGATTTTTCCTACAGTGCAGCCAATAATAATTTGTGACTTCTGTGGATTTTAGGTAAAATTCATATCTCTTCCTGGTAAAACTGTGACATAAAAATCACCAACAATGATGGAGTTGCATCCACAGCCTCAGACGTCCCTATGGCTCTGCCTTCTATATCTTTTCAAAGCAAATAGTGTCATAGCCATGATGCCGCCACTTTCTGTTAGGATCGGCAGAATATCCTCTCTCCTTCACCTCTCATTGCTAAGCCAGAGATGTGAAGCTGATGGAAGAATTCTTTCTCCAGGCCTGCCTGGCAAGAGCTGGTCTTGTCACCGCTTCTTGTCTGCCTGCTTGATACTAATGCCCATTTTCCTGAGGGATGAGGGTCTAAGGTGACATTTTTATTACTCAGAGACCTCCAAATGACAGGCAAGTCTCTAAAGACAGCATTTTGTATCCTCTGCTACAGTCATTATTTTGCTGTAAATGTACCATTAAGCAGGGTGTTAAAAATGGGTTCCATTTATGTTAAAAAAATTGTTGCACATAGCAGAGGTCTTTATGAAGCAGTAAACACTGTCATTGTCCTTGTGGACACAATCTGAATGGTCAATGGGTCTCCACAGAGGATAGGAAATGGGACCTCCACCAACTGTATTCAAACAGATCTGTTTCCTCAGATCTCATTTACATCAAAAAGGAATGTGTGTGTCCTGGCTCCTTCTCCAACCCCCATTTTATTTGTCCCCCTTCCAGGTGGTGAGCAGGCTTGGACTGTCATGCTGCTGGTGTAAGAGTCCATCCCACTTCAGCAGACAAGAGATTGTTACTAAGAACTCTTCCCTGTTGGACTTTCGGGGGATCAGTAAAACATGAAGTTGAAAGTCAATATGGCAAGGTGTGACCATAGGAATTTTACCCAGCTGGCTTTTTTGGCTCTAACTACATGAACGCACTTAAAGAAAGAAAGGTCTGGAAATGGCTGCCTTGGAGACATCTGTGGGAAAAAGGACATCTGGTCTCGAGATGGACTACCCTGGGCAAGACCCAGGTAAAACTTACCGGGTTCAAACTCACTGAAAGTTATTATTTCATGTGGGCATGACTTTCCGTTTTCTTTGGAACATCTGGGGTTTTCCCAAGATAACCCACTCATGGCCAAATGGCAAGGGGTGTTACCCTGAAAGTGAGCAGGCAGTGATATTCCTTTAGAGCATGTTATATTTTGACTGAACTATGTCAGTAACAGTTTGCTGAGCCTGAAACTAAAATGTATTTTGCTGGGACTTGTCAAGAGAACTTTTATCCAGCATATGGTTTGCACAGTCTCCCCTGAAACAACCTGAGCCTTGTGAATATTTATCATGCCTAGCTTTGGCCTGTGTGTTTGAACTAATCTTTAATTTTCTTCATGTTTTCTGAGTGCCAAGATCGTGGTAGTTCTGCAGAGCGAAAAGCTGGCACAGCAAATGAAAGTGCACATAAGGAATCCCCTTGCTCATGACTAGTGTTGTGAGCAATCATGAGTCACATCTGTAGCGCTCTGGGAGGTCAACCTGAGGGTGCTTCTGGGGAAGCACTGAACTGCAGATCCTGGGCAAATCCCATGCTCTTGGGCATGACATTTTTCTCGTAAGTCTTTGCAAGTTGCCCTGCAAGGCCCTGCTAGGATCATCTCTTCCACTGCTCTGACTTACTCACACCATACACATGGAGCAATGCACAGGCGGGCACTGTACACCAAGTCCTTACAGAAATGCAGGGGGAATAAAGGTGATCCCCCATGCTGGCAAGGAGATGGATGTCTGGAGTCCCAGTGCAGTGACTGACCACAAAACCAGAATGCATTTGTGTTGGCCTACATGTCAGCTGCAGAAGGCATCCACCTCAGAAGTACAGCCTAAACTGGAGTCTGTATGGTTCCGGATGCTCCAGATTTCCTGTGTGGGGCAAGACCTTACCTCAGGCATTCATAGGCATGTGATAACAGGTATGAACAGGATAAAATAGGTTTGCAGTACAGTTTTTGTATGGCATAGTTCCCTCCACCATCTCCAGTTCTGCATAAATGCTCCTGGGGTGTTCAAAGAGTTTGAATTTTTTTTTTTTTTTTTCTTTTCTAAGCATGGAAGACTTTGACCAAAGAGACCAGAGTGAGTGTATACCTCCCTAAAAGAGTGAGTGAATATGCAGCAAGAAGTGGGTGCCCCATGGCAGTAACACTGTCTGGGCTGGCAATGACTGGGAGCTGGCATCAGGCTGGCAGGCACTGTGCTACCTTGGCAGGCATGAGGACAACAGAGAGACAGGAAAACATTCTGCAAGGGTTGTCCCAACCGGCCCCTTGATGCTTTGACCTCTTGCTAGGCAGACTGTGGTCAAGCCACAGCCCCTGGAAATTCCCTGGCAGCCCACCCAAGAGGATGCAATACCAGCCTTGTTAGCTGCTTTCAAAGGCAGGGCAGAAATGCAGAATCAGGCTTTGCAGGGTCTAAGGCTGGAAAGTAGCCAGAGACAGCCCCTGGTGAGAGGCAGAGACTTTTGAATGGATGTGGCATGGCTGATCATGGATCCCAAAGGGTTCTGGTTTTTGTCTCCAAGACTTTAGCTTTTCATCCTAAAACAACCTGTCCTGAACTGTATTTCTGATGTGTGCTCACAGCCCCAGCTGGGAGTGCCCAGCCTGGGAGTCACACACCTCCATGTGGATCCCATCGGATTTGTCCAGCATCACAGCTTGGGATGGAGGACAGAGCCATGGGGCAAGCACAGGGACTGGAGCAGCAGCAGTAGGGAGGGTCCAGATACCACAGCCAAGCGCTCCCCGCTGCTCCCTTTGCTTGTGCACATTGCACTCGGGAGTGTGCATTCACAGCCCTGCTGCTGCTTGTACAAAGACAAGGGACAAGCCAGGCCTGCCTCCTGTGCTGGGTTGGGAACAGGAAGAGACAGTGGAGGGAACAGCTAAGCAGGCACAAGCCTCAGTATGTGTGGCAGATGCAGAGGAATCAAATGGTGTTAAGCTTATGAAAACACACACGGAGCTCATCAGCTCGGGAACTAGGTGGTTGGTGTCAACACCAAGCACTAACACAGCCCAAATCTGTCTAGCAGAAACGTTGTTTTCTGTCAGGAAAACAACATTTTGGGGTTCAGTTATCAGTGTTGGAGTTTTTAAGCAAGGAAAGACCTGCAAATATTTGATAACCATGGAGGAGGCATGAGCTACAGGGATTACAGGTGATACAGCTTATTGCTCACTGGACAGTTTTCTGCTTCTCAGTGCACAGGACTGAGGTAAGCTTTAGAGGGACACATCTTACAGGTGTTCAAGGATGACCTTGGTGTGAGGTTCACCTCCAATGCTCAATAAACCCCCCTCAGGCCCCTGCCATCCTTTAAGTGGATCCTATTTCTCGTAAGGTTATGCCTGCGTGGGAGCCCAGCTTCCTGCCTGCCATGAAGTTATATTACACAACAGGCGTGCTGTGGCACCTGAAAATAGTGACCTCCAAGTGATATTAAGGGTCAAGACCATGTAAACTGCCAGAAAGCTTAGCCTCAAAGACACTGCAGCAGGAGAATCATGGGGGTGCTCTAAATAGGCTGAGGCCAGTCCTTTGTTATTACAGCAACCACATCATCCAAGTCTCTGCACAAATTCAGCAAGCTCACTCCTAAATTAGCTAGATTTCTGTTCTCACCCTTCTGTTGTAAAAGGCCATTGTAGAATACGTTAAATGCCATGCACCCTAACAAACCAACCCAAACAAACTTAATCTCCAACAAGAAATTCTGTGTATCTCCCATGGTTTGCTGAAAGTAATGTTTAGGACTACACCTCCAGCATCCTTCCTGCCCAGGGAAATGTGTCATTTGTGAGGAGCTACAGAAGGATCATTGTCACAGAAAGTGTCCCTGTTGGCTGCGCTCCAAGGCTTTAAAACTGAGATCTTCCTTTAGATCAGTGACACGGTAGGAATACACATTTGGCTTCAGAAGCACAGGTAGAGTGTTGCAGTGGATAGTAGAGTGCTCAGCTGACGCTGTAACCACAGTGCAGCTTCTCACACCTTGCTGCTTTGCTGCTTCCTGCTCACTGAAGACAATCCTGGGCCTGGATATGCAATCAGAAGCCACCAGTTTCAGAGCTAAGATGTTGATTAGAGGTGGATTGGTTCACCAGATGTGTCATTTCCCAGGGACATGGGACCCTCCTTCATCTGCATTCCTGTGCATGAAGGGCCAGGTACAACAAAACAGCTGATGCAGCAGGAGCTGGCTGTCCAAAAATGCTCCTATTGTATTTTGTTTTAGTCAGCCAATACTCAATGGTACTGTGGGTTTATTTCTAGCAAGAGGAGATTATGAGTAAGGTTATTCTTGGTTGTGCAGTCTTGTTCTTTTACAGGGAAGAGTGTGCATGCCTATGTCCCCAAAACAACCTGGAAATGAACAGTGCACTGTTGTGTTGCTCACTCTTTTCAAGACAGCTTTTCCTCTCAGCTCCACTTGCCCAAATTTTCTGTCTCCAGGAGATCTGTCCCAGGATGACTCTCTCCATTACTTTTCCTTATTTTTCCTGGCTTCCAGCCCCTAATATGCTTTCAGCAGCCAGCGTGCTTTCCTCAGCATTTGCAGCTCATTCCATCAGACCAGGTTTTAGTTCCTGATACACTTACATGCAATGTATTATGTAAGTTCCTACTATTTTTGGCTGTCAGGGCCTTGAGAGGCTGTTTTTCTCTTTCCATTTGACTTGGAGAAATCCTACATAGATTACACACTGTTCTTAATAAGGTCTCTGCCTTTTGCCCGTAGAAGGCTATTTGATTTCAAATTTGAATAGCTTTTACTAGAGCAGTAAGAGACACTTTAAATCACTTGTGTGAATGGTAATTAAAGGACAGATGCATCAGCACTCGTGAGAAATTTTACAGTGGAAAATTATTTGAAATAAGCAGAAGTTTGTATTGCTGCACACTAATTATTCTGTACTTCCCCCTCTGTTGTTAACATGCAGTGAGTTCAAAGAGGTTTCAGTTCGGAAACTTTGGGTGCCCTGAAATTACATTCATTGCAACCTACTCCGCCTCCATAGCTCTGCTTAAGCGAAGAAATTCCTAATTCCAGGAGTCACTTCCATTTTCTTTCCTATTTATCCTGTCACAAACACCTAAAGTGTTTCTTCAGAGCACATTGTGGTGTAGCTCTGCCTTGACAATGGGGAGCAACTCAGCCTAACACCCAAGTGCGTGAGTTTGAGAAATGAGGTTCTTCACAGCTGCACCTGCATGAGGGGCACCCTCTGCTCTGAGCATGCCCTGCACACCCACAGGATGGGCTCCCAACAAAGGCATTCCCACTCCATCTCACCAAGCATGATCCTTCATGTGGAAAATGACAGCTGGGACAGAGAGGGGAGAGCCTGTCAGACTGGTGATAGGAGCACTTTGAGACACAAATCCTCTATGTACTCCTGATCCTCTGAGTTAGGGATGCTTTTGGTTGTGTAGTGTATTAATAATGCTAATCACAGTCGTGGACAATCACATACGAGTATCTAAGAAACGCCTGCCTGTACTGATGCAGGGAAGTTGGGATTTGCCAGAAATCTACTCTCCCATATGCAGTTGTGTTACCAGGTTGTCAGGAGAGTTCAAAGCGTGAGTGATTATGTAGCTAAGGGGAAGTGAAGCAGACACATATTGAACTTTTAAAGATGTTTCTCTGACAAATCAATGAAGTGCTGGTTCTCACTATTATAATCAGGTGACTTGTTTTCACTATGTGTCAGCTGCCTGCTCATATTTGCACTTTATAGGGATAGATTTTCTTTTTTCATATGATTTCCAGAGAGGCAGCTGAATGCTGGGGAAGGTGAGAGTTAGCCGTAGGCCAGTGGTAAATGGGAAGCAGAAAAACATTTCAGTCCAAGCAACCTGCAGTGACCTGAGAGATGGGCTCTGTCTGCACCACAAGTAATGCTGCATTATAGGAAGGATCAGCAGAGTGAAACAGCTCACGCTGAAAGCCTGACATCTACATTAGTTGCCTTTTAGGAGGGTTACTTAAGACCAGCTCGTCTGGTCCAGTGGACTGAGCATGCACTTGTGGGTCACACACATCAAATGTGCTCCTGGAGTATCTCAGTGTTTAATTCAATCTGAAAGGAGTCTGACTTACAAGCAGGTGATGCCAGATACAGTAAGTGGGGACAACTGGACAATTTGTTTCAAAAGCACATTCTTTAACTAAAACACTAGTGTTGGAAAGGCAAAAGACTGCTTGAAATAGATTAAATTTGGACTAGATGACGGAAAGTTTTCCCTGTGTGATGTGTAGGAACAAAGAAGCTGCAGAAGTTGCAGCTGAAAAAAAACCATCTAATAAGTATGCAGTTTCTTCTTCTCTCTGCATCCCTCTACTTCTTCCCTGGTACACCACAAAGGAAGCTGGGGTGCTTAGCTCTGCATTCTGTATCTCACTAAAGAAGCCAGCCATCTAGAAATTGGATATTGCAATACAACCCTGCAGGATCTAATATTAAGCATTTTTAGTTTAAATTAAATATTACCCACCTCATATTTTAAACAGAGAGCCACATTTTGCCTTCAGTAGAATGCATGCTGGAGCGAAATTTATTCTATAAATATTTAAATAAATGACATTCATTGAATTAGTTTTCCTCTCAGTCTTTCTATTTACTTCTATTTGCTATCAAAAGTTGCATTATGGTTTCAGCTCGGTTCTTCCCTGGAGGCTATAGCCACAATAATATTGTTTGATGTAAATAGGCTGTGGTGACTGAATTTTTTACTCCAGTAAGCATATTGCCTGGAACATGCTGCTCATTCCCGTGGTCCAAAAAACTGTGAAGGGATGACTCATAACTAACAATTGCTACTGATCTCATTTCCCTTACTCAAACTCCACAGTTTATGTACAGTTCTGTGTGTGATTGTGTCTCCAGTTTTGTCTTATTCAGCCTTAGGAGCAAAGAAGGGACTTTCTTTCTTTCAGTGGACTGGTGCTTTTCTCACTAATTTAATGTTCATTTACAGGAGCATAATGGAAGTTTTACGTTCAATTTATCCCACAGCAACTGCATGTGGTATTTTTAGAACTACTTTCTAAGCATTTTTAAGATCGACGTCCAGGTGGACTTGCAGTAGCCTAGACTTTAAGGATCTATTTATATTATGCATTACCCACTCTGAGCCGCTTGTCTGTGCATAAAGATCTCTGCATGTGACACACTTCCTTCCTGGGATGTAACTAGACTGCTGTTGTGGTCTTTCCCTGCTAAAATCAGCCACAAAGATTTTTATGCTGCTATAATCCTTCTCTGTTCATGTTTATTTTAGTGGTTCTCGCGTTGCCTCCTCCCATGGCTTTTGCATGTGCACAGCACTGCTCCGGGGTCACTGCGGTGGAAGCCACAGCGCTGTGCCAGCGTCAGCACAAATGCTGACACAAATGCAAGTGCACTCTCTGCCTCGGGGATGAGCACGCTGGATCTCATCTTCTCCCTTGCTCTGTGTTTCTGCATTGTGTTTCCCCCTGGAGCCATCCAGAGGGGCTCAGAAAAGGAGGTGATGCAGGGAGCTGCATGATCCTCACTACAGGCGCTGGTATTTTGAGAAAAACAGTAAAGACTGACCAAGCAAGACTGTAACTGGGCTAATAACCCAACAGCCCAAGGATACAAGGATGACTTGGGAACCTGAACGGAATACTACTTGTGGCTGAGCCCATACTAAGCACTGGGCTGGATTTACTGACGAGTCACACACACACTAACCCTCGCCTCAAGGCTTTCATTTGGCACTGACCTCTTACTTTTCAGTCTCCACTGTCATCCTCCAGCTAAGCAATTATTTTCTATCAAAATTTCAGTAAAATCTTTACCAAAAGCTTTCCTCATCTAGGAGGAGGTGAACAGGTTCTCTTATAATAAGACAATTAGCCACTACTCCTTACCCCACATTGTTTGCCATGCTAACAAGGGCAGCCAGTAGGAGAAAAAAATGAAAATTCATGCATTTTTCAGGCAAGCTGTATTAATATTAAATCCACTACAGGACTAACTAGGTTTTGGTAGAAAGCACCAGTTTTTACAGATGAAGTCCAAGGTTTTGTACAGGAGAAAAGTCATCAAAATATAGTTTTAACAAACCATTCCACACGAACAATCTCATCAGAAGGTCGCAGACCTTAAATGTGCAATGACATTTGTCATTTCATAGAATCATAGAACATTTTGGTTTGGAAGTGAGCTTTAAAGGTCATCTAGTCCAGGCCTTTCTGCAAAGGTCAGGGAAATCTTCAACCTGACCAGGTTGCTCAGAGCCCCTCCACTCTGGCCTTGAATATTTCTGGAGACAGGGCATCCACAACTTCTCTGGGCAACCTGTTCCAGTGCCTCACCACCCTCATTAGAAAAAAAAAATAAAAACCTCAGCCTTATATCTGCTCTAAATCTACGGTTTCTTACTTTAAAATCATTACACCTTGTCCTATCACAACAGGTCCTGCTAAAAAAGTTTGTCCTCATCTTTCTTATAAGCTTCCCTTAAGTCCTGAAAGGCCACAATGAGGTCTCCCTGGAGCCTTCTCTAAGCTGAACAACCCCAACCCTCTCAGCCCTTCCTCACAGGAAAGGTGTTCAAGCCTTCCAGTAATTTTTTGACCCTCCTCTGGACTCACTCCAACAAGTTTTTTGTGCAGAGGACCCCACAGCTGGACGCAGCACTACAGGCGGGGTCCCACAGGATCGAAGTAGAGAGGCAGAATCACCTCCCTTGAGCTGCTGGCCAGGGCTCTTTGGGTGCAGCCCCAGACATGGCTGGTTTTCTGGGCTGGGAGTGCACACTGAGGCTCACATCCAGCTTTTCATCAGCCCTTCTCCTCAGCAGGGCTGCCCTCAACCTGTTCATCCCCCTGCCTGTATTGACACCGGGGGCTACCCTGACCCGGATTCAGGACCCTGTACTTGGCCTGGCTGTCTCTTACGAATTTCACCCAAGCCCACTCCTCAAGCTCATTCAGGTCCCTCTGGATGGCATCCCAGCTCTCAGGTGTGGCCATTCATCACATAGCTCTCCATTACAGTAGCTCTAAGAGTTGACCTACCCCCACAGGTTTGTGAGTATCACTTGGCCCTTCCACATTTCCACATAGCAGGGGTCACACACTGCTGATCGTGTCATGTGCTGACCCTGAGGTATTTGTGCAGGTTTGCAGAAAAATGGTGCTGTCACTGCCTGTCATGCCAAGTCTTCATCAGAAACATTTCTCACCACATCTGTCTTCTTCTACTTCCAAAGGTTAACTTGGTAGTGAAAACATGCAGGAAGTTGTCAGAAAGGGAACACGGAGGGAATATTTCAGAGGGAGGAGAAGAGAGAAAGCCACACTGTATTCTGCAGTAGTCTCAAGCTGGCCTTTGAGTCCAAGCTCATCTTATATCCATACTGATGGAGGCAAACCTATTACACAGAAGCTAACACAGGCCCAGCTCAGGGGCAACAGCTAAATGCACTTCAAGGGTGTCCTAGGCTGGGAATGCTGCTTACAGCTGTATGAGTAAATTAAACATGCGGGGAATGGTCTCATCTCGTGGAGACTAGAACAGGACAGAGGAGAGATGGAGAGACAGCAATGGGGACCTAAAAAAAACTAATGCACTGAAAACTGTGCTTCAACCAATATTTAAAAGATTAAAGAGAACTGATGTGAAGTTCATGCTTTAGACAAATACCTGCACAGGCTGTGGTGAGAGCTCATTGCAGGAAATGGAGCAGGGGAAGCCACACTTTAAAGATTCAAGATGCTATTAGAAGAGATTTCCTTGTCTCATGATGTTTATTAAATATCCAATTTTAGACTACTGATAGGTCAGACATTAGTACCCAGCTCCTATGTTAATATTTAATATTATTGACCCTCATTCTCATGTTTCAGGGGAACATGCTGGAAACTGTTACAAAAATTACATGGGGATGGGGTATATAAATACAGGGAAAGACTAGCTGTAGCACTAATTTCTTTGTTGCCTGAAACTAGATTATTTTTTTTTTATCTGCAGCTTAGTAGGACCTGTAGGGTATGACAAATATTTATTCTCAGCGTAGCATTTTGCTGCACATACAGAAAGGTTGTGGCTGTTTCTCGATGCTCCCTAGCTGCTGCATCTGTGGTGGTGCCATTCAGTGCAAACAAAGAGAGGAGCAGGGAGAGCATTCATTTCAGCCAGCACCGCCAGTTTACAGCATCAACTTTTTTCTCCTGAGCTACAATACCCCAATGCCAAACATGGACCTTGTGATCTCCCTTTAAACTGTTCTGTAGCCAAAAAAGAGAATGTTATCTGGCAGCACAGCTTCATTTACTGATGAATTAATGAATACAGAATTACAGGTATCTGATTACTCTTAGATAAATGTGATAGTGACAATACTTTATACACATAATCTGTCCCATGCTACTGCCATTTACTGAAGTTAGTCCCAAAATGTGAACACTAAATGGCTGATCACTGCTGATGGTTAAAATCCAAAGCTTTTGAAAATGTGTAAAGGAGGGTTCAATGCCTATGTTTGGAGGGGGAGAAGCATGCTTGAAGATCATGAACACCAGCTGGGGAGAAGTGGATAGCTTGTGAATCAAGACCTCTGTCAACCACATGTGAAAATAACCATGAAGATGAGAGCTTCAAAAAACTACGGAGACGAGAAAAATGAATCCTTACAGTATTTGTGTATTTTTACAAATTCTAACCTCAGAAAAACAGAACAAAGAAGAATAAGTAGTGAGCTTTAGCATGACTAAATGAGCTTGGAGGTTACACGTTATCCGTGATCTGTAGTAGATCATTCACAACAACTGAGGTGCCAACATCTGTTGGGGTACACCCCCGAAGTCCCGTCCCTTCCCGGGCTGACCCAGATACTGACAGCCTCGGGGGGCAGGAGTCCAGGGTGTGAACACACCTCTGGGGTTGGTCCCACGGGTGACAATCACCTCTGCCCTGCCCCTTCTTCTGGCACTTTCCCTGCCCGTCAGGGCCGGGGGGTGGTACTGGGCGTGGCGACCCTCCCCTCTCCTCCCCCAGTTCCAGAAAGTTCTATGTTCTCTAAGTTATAATTGGTTCCACCTGTGTCTGTAGTCTTTGGTTCCACCCTTGAGTTGTAATGATTCGTTACTTATGTTCTGTTGCCGCCCCCTTGCTGTGTTCCCATTGGTTGTCTGTTCCCCTTAAAATCGCGTGTCCCGGGAACCTCGGGGTCTCTCGAGTGGATCTCCTGCATTGCTATCCTTCTGCCGCCGATCCGAACCCGAGCCTGACCTTCAATAAGCCCTGCCACCGGAGACAGCTCTCTCACTCTTTTGTTCCCTGCGCCCATACCACCAGCTAGCAGGCAGACGGACCTGAGGTTGAGAGCCTCCCACAGAGCCAGCCGGGGAGAGCCACCCTCCCAGGGAGAAGAGCCCCGGAGTGCCAGCCCGGTTGCCCCGGAGACCTCCTCTCCTCTGGCACGCAGCCCAGGGAGGGACCGAAAGATACTTTTTATTTTAAAACTATAAACATCTGCCATCCAGCTAATTCTGTAGATAGGTTGACCTCAGATAGGACCAATTTCTAAATGAGTTTGGACACCCGCATGAATCACAGGATGAGGAGAAGCTGGAAAGGCTAACTTGAACAAATTCCAGAACTGTAATAAAATAATGTGCAAGTATTCAGTGGAATGTGGTTCTTACAATCAAGGCATAGTGGTAGCTTTTCAAAACAATATCCTCTCTCTACAGGACAGATTCCTTATACACAGGTTATAGACACTTCTAGGGTGAGAGTGTTTTTTGTGTTTATTTTGTACAGGATTAAGGGAGGTTATGCTCTGTATTTGAAGCCCCAAATTATTATTATGAAGTAGCACATAACAGAAGAGAGGACATTTCCTGCATACCTTCAGCATTTCTCACTATAGTTGGCTGTGAAGTCACCATTCCCAGGAGGGGAACTTTTTCAGGCACATAGTTTTTCTGCATAGTACTACTAGTAATTATGCTAATTATTTAACAGTAACAATGAGTATATTATAATAATATGAATTATAATTGTATCTTATTATATAATAATATATATCATCACAATTTTATATGTTAATATGTTACAATATATTATAATTATACTATTACACTATTAATATGTTATAATACTACTGATAGTACTACTAAGAATAACAAGAACAACAAAGCAAAAATAGTTTTTTCTCATCTATGCAGATTCATTCCGTCTTCATTTTTCTAGACAGAGGAACAGTGTTACCTGAGCCCTGTATCCTTATTCTTCCTTCTGCCTTCCAAACAGTGGAGCAGGTTGAAGTCAGCTCTTATAAAATGCAAAAGGAGCTTAGGGAAATGCTGTTCTTCCTAGTGTAGCTCCCCTGCAGGTCCAGGCAGATGCAATGAGATCACAAGCAGTAGTCAGAGCACTTAGAGTTTGTCCTGATTTCTTGAGCGTTGGATCATCTCCACACCAGCACAGAGGAGCAGATGTGGGGTCCCAAAGGCATGTCACTAACTAGGAGATGCTGCTCATCTGGGAGTATCTCCACATCTCCAGCTCCTGGAGGAAATCTTGGTGCCTGTTTCCAGGATGGTTCAGACACAAACAGCAGGTACTCTGGGGTCAGCAATTCCCTGGCTTAGCTGCCTGTGTCCTAGCAGTGAGCTCCCGTGCCCTCGTGTGAGTCAGAGCCAAAGGATTCCCCACACTTGGACACAAGCTTGATCTACTGCTCCTGCCTCAGAAATCCCGAGTACTTCAAAAAATACTCAGCTCTGGTGTCTCCAGCCCATGATTTTACATCACCTCCCTCTTTTCAATTTTTTAACAGTTATCTTGGAAGTAACTGATTAAATGGTAACCTCAGCTTCCTTTGAATCACTGAATCATTTAGTCTTTGTCTTCACTTCATAAACAGTGTGAAACATGATATCAAAAGGCTTAAAAAATGATCAAATAAACTCAAAAGTCTTTACATTTTCCAGAGCCTGAGAGAGTGCAGAGCTGGGTCTAGCTAGGTACATGGGTGTGTGTGTGTGTATGCAAGCAGCATTTACAGGCAAAGAGCGCCCACCTGGCTTTAAACAAGGGCCACTGTGACCCCCTGAAAGCCTGCGAAGTGCTCCGTGACTTGCCCACTCTCCAGGGCTGCCTGCTCCCTACAGAACTGCAGCTCCTGGTTCCTTCTCATTCAGACGAGTGCTGATAACACCTTGTGGGGAATTGCAAGTTAAACACATGTAAGAGAGAAAGACAAAGGGGAGCCTACCGCTGATAGCAGATAAATCGCCACATACACTTAACCAGGCCAACCTTATCTTGTTATCTTAAATTAGCAGAGTTCAATCTAATTAAGTGCTCACATGGAAGAAACCCAAGTTGTGGTGTGACTAGTCAGCCTGAAGGCTCTTTTAACCACAGCACTGATATGGCTCTGCTCTCATGGGGTCTCAGAGAAGGTACAATTCATGCCCCAAATGGTTTGCAAGCTAAAGCCTGCTCTCTCAGAAAGCTGGGTGGGCACTCATTTTATAGATGTGGTTTGCATCTTGAAAAATTAATGTTTAATGGGTTATTTCAACTCTTAAAACAAGACTGGCATATGCTTGTGCCTTTTTTGCTGTTATCAGCTGCAGTAACTGTGCCAGGGCTGTTGCCTAATACAGTGATAAGCTATATCACACTTAAACCAGAAACTCCTATAGAAGATAAGACCTAGGGAATCAAACTGCATTGAGGTTTATACCTTTATTTATTTATTTTTACCCTGAGGTTTATCAGCAGCAGAGTAGTTGATAATTTGCTGTTGTGGATTTGTGAGATATGCCTAAAAAACCAGTAAAAATTGTAATAGTAGGAGAAGATTTGGATCCCAAAGCTGTGACCCAGTAAATTCAGCAGCCAACAACAGTGAGGACAGCATTGTCTCTAGCTTTGTCATCTGCTGATATTACTTCCCACTCCATATAGCTGGATGCCCCCTTATCTCCAGGTGGTCTTTTACGCATATCTACAGCGTGGCCGTGAAGGCACACAGGTGGATCCACAGGAAATGGGAAGCACCAACACCATGCTCCAGTCAACAGATTTATACCCGTGCAGATGGACATAGCAAACCTGTTGTACACAGTCATTTTGTGGCATCAGTGAAGCTACCTGTCCCTTACTATTTTTTGCCTAAAATTTAACTGAACCCTCTTGAACATAGTGTGCACCTGAGCTCCTTGTGTCTGGGTCTGAAGATGGCACAGGCACTGAGAATGAGCATAAGCTGTGACAGAGTGTGTCCTGAGCTCGGTGTGCATGAGACGCAGTGTGTGCAGTGCGGCACAGAGCTCAGCTGACAGGCTGCTGGCCATCGCTGCCTGCTCCACGCAGAGCACAAGCCCCAGGGAGCCTGGGAACTCAGCTGGAAGGAGAGCAAGCTGGGGAGGAGAACAAGATCTTGTGTTTTGCTCCGTTTGCTTGGGAGGGAAGACCTGCAAATGAAATATCAACTGGCTCCTTCCTTTGAACAAACCTCAAAAAGAAGAAAAAAATAGTGGCTTGGATAGCAGATACAGCCTCCCACGCTGGTTCATCTCAGCTACTAAGGGAGGGGAGAGTGGGGGAAAGACAAACAAGCATCTGGTCTTCCTGATTATCATCTGACCCATGAATTTAAAACCCTGTGAAATTCAGAGGTGGGAGGGTTTCTCCCAGGGAGCTGTGCAGCATTCCTGGGAACAAAGAACAGCTCAACACCCAAAGCGGCTCACCTGCAGAACTGCTCAGCTATTCATATTGCTGAGGAGGTGTGATGACACTTTCTGCACTTTTTCTCCACCCTTTGGGCAGCCACAGCCCAGAGGCTCAAACCCTCTGCCTGAAATCCAGCCTATAAACCCCTTCCCACCCTGCCATGACTGGCTGCTGTCCTGCTGACAAGTCTCATGTGCTCTCAGAGAGGCTCTTGGTACTTACGAGCTGCTGAAGGTCCTCAGGGCTCCTCCTGCACTCAGAGGGAGCAGTGTCGCTGCC
Organism: Origma solitaria; assembly: GCA_013397895.1. Classification (NCBI taxonomy): domain Eukaryota; kingdom Metazoa; phylum Chordata; class Aves; order Passeriformes; family Acanthizidae; genus Origma; species Origma solitaria. The sequence continues at coordinate 222,045 of VZRL01005189.1, read as the reverse complement.
AAGGTCAGGCCCATTTCGCACACATAGCCCTACAGAAGTGGGTTTCAGCCAGGGACACGAAACTGCCAGAGCTCCCATGGGAGCTGCTGGAGTGTCCAGTGCACATTTCCAGTGGGCTTCAGCAGCCACACCGAGCTGCAGGAGAAAGGGAAGGGGACAGCCAGGTGAGAGATGCAGCAGACCAAGGTAGTGATGCCTGGTCGCAGTTAGAGCTGAGTCTTAGATTTACCACACCATGGTTAAAACAAGAAGCTAGTGGCCAGCCCTTAATACGCTGAAATCCATTCTGGTCCATTTTTAAACAAAATGAAGCATAAGTTGATGGCCACAGTCAAAAATTGGTCCACAGTCTTGACAGACTACAATTCAGCCTGCTGTAGAGAGGAAAGAGATAAGCCAGAAACTCTTCAGCCCTTGGCCATCACACATGGCTGGTGTGAGCTCACTTGCATGGTGTGTGACAGGCTGCCTTCAGCCATGGGCTCTGTCAGTCTCTCCAGTGCCCTCCATCCTCTGACGCCACAGGGACCTGGAGATCCCCAGTACTTCCAACAGCTGCCTATTCATCATGGATGAGCACTGTTACTGTCATGAGAAGCTCTCATTGCTTCTCAGACATGAGGAGCTGAGGAGGATCATGCCCTGGCAAAGCAGTAGATGTGTTAGAAGGCAAGAAGTGGAGACCCAGCCAGAGGATATCCCACAGCGTGTTGCAGACCAGCTGCTTTGTTTGGCACATGATAACTTGGGATAAACCCTTAGAAACTGTACAGTCACAGAGAAGATTCAAGGGGAGCCGAACTTGGGTAAATCAGGCCTACATTAAGCAGACTGACCTCCAGCCACAGGCCAATTTAGCACTTGAAGAGAGCTGGGGACTACCTATGGCATTTTCAGAAGGCCAGATGCTTTTGGCATACACAGCCTGACTCTGCTTCCAAAAACAAGAGCAGTAATACTCTGTGGCGTGTATAATGCTGCAAAGCCCGAACTGATTCCAATGATGAATTATTTCCTCTCCCGTCACCAAAAGAGTGACAAAACTTATCAGCCCAGAACACACAGGTAGGTAACTTTCAGTGTAGCGTTACTGAAAAGTAGAAAACAAAACCAAACCCAACAATCATATTACAGGCAAAGAAAAAAAAAAAGCCTAGTAGGAGAATGTCATGTACTATAAGAGGATTCAACAGAAACTGGAGATTTGCTGTCTAACTCTGCACATGCTACTGAAGTTTCCATTGGAAAGGTTGTTGCAGTTAGATGTAAAATCATGTGGGCTGCTCTTCTGCCCTCCCCAGGGCAGATAAGCAATCAAAACAAAAACATTTATCTGAGCAATCTGTTAATCCTCTGCATAAATAACATTTCATCATGCAAGTTATACTGGGCTTAGTGTTCCTTGAGCATTGAGAAGCTTAGCGAAGTAGTTCAGTCCTTACCCTGTGAGCACAACCACAAAATCCAATCCATGTTTGCATGTCCTAAGGTTACCCAGGAGACAGGGATAAGGACCATCTTTGGTTTCTCTTTGCACAAAATGGAGCGCTTCAGTCCACTTGAATATCTGCATCATGGTAGAAGCGAGTAGGTGAAGAGAGCCTGGCACAGGGTTTGAGGCAGAAAAAATACATATTCACTTTTCCTTAGGTTAACAGGAATATTCATGAGACACTCTTTCTCCCAAAGCAAAGAAGCTCCTTAGTTTGTTCTTGGAGCATTCTAAGCCTGGAGTGGCAGATCCCTGCATGGCTGCTGGTTAGAGGAGGCTGAAGGCTGACGCAGGGAGAGCACATGCCCTAAAGGGCTCCGTGCTGGAGCCAGGGAGGCAAAGCTTTACTGGGGAAAGGTAAGCAGAACCCTTCCAGAAATGCTGCCAAACCTGAAAGCTCAGGGGATACTTTACAGAAGGAATCTGCCCCCAACAGCCTTCCCAAGGGACTTCTGTGAACTAGCCACCTTGCAACTAAGGACCTCCCTGGCTCCTGTCGTGACCTTTCCGACATGTGTGCAAACACTGAACCAAAGAGCTCTAAATCTAACAGCAAAAAGCTCTTAGATGAACATTCCTAATAAAAATTTTGAGTCAAAATTGGGAACATATCAGGAATTTATTCACCATAGGCATGTTCAAAGAAACTACAATTTTCAGGTATTTACATACCCTATAGCATCCAAGACTTTTTTATAGACACTCCCAAAAGTCTGCTCAATTTGTTGCACCATGGTATAGGTGTTTTCTTTCTTTTAATCATAAAGGACATCTCATCTATCTTTGTTTAATGAATAACCCAAGTTTTATCCAGCTAAACAGTGCTTTATTAAATTTGCTGTCCTGGTTAGACAATTGCTATTGATTAAGTTTTCTGGGGTGTACAATCCTATGGAGTGGCTCCCTTACTACACCTGCAATGTATTAATCAAGTTTTCTGGGGTGTATAGGCCTTTAGCTCATAAATTTTTACATGGTATCTTTTGTGTTCTGTACCATCTAATTAATCTCTAGTTATAACATAACCATCAAACAATTCTTTATTGAATTTTGTTCTTCAGCTATTGATTAAGTTCTCCAAAGGGTATGCATCCATGGAGTTCCTTTCCGCAGGCGCAGTGAGGTAATTTCTCAGAGTTTTCTGCTGACACTCAGCCAACACAGATCTAAATCATAACCAGCTAAAATAATACCTTCAACCATCCCTTAACTAATTAAACATAGTCCATTACAAAGTTTTTAAAGAATAACAAAACTCCTGGCTAACTAAGATATAACTTTCTGTCAGTTCCTTCTGGATACGGGATTTCACCAGGAAAGAAAAGGACTCTGCTGAATCTGAGGCTGTCCAGACACACAAAGGTTTTATCTGGAAGCACGTTTCTCCTCACTGACCCTCACATCATATTGGTAATTTTTGAACTTTTTATTGAAGGGGCCTGGTTCTGCAAGGTAAGCTGCAAAGCCCTGGGAGGAAAAGGAGCAGCCATAATATAAAAGTGCTCTGACATGTGCTCCCCCAAATGCTGAGATTTTTATTCTGGAAGAAGAGCTTGGTGAGTGAGGCTGGTAGAGAAGCTGGAACTCCGGTCCCAAGCCTTTTAGCTGTCTGTCTTCACTACTTTTTCCTGACAAAAGCTCAACCTCCATTGCAGATGAGAAAACTCTGTGAGCAGCTTCAGGAAGTTTCAAACTAATGACTCTTGCTTTTCCTGTGGATTTGCATCCTGAAAGCTGAAGTTCTCATCCTCGGCAGAATTCCATGACACCAACACCGTCCCTCACAGCTCACCCTTGCACCTGCTTGTCTCCCTAGACCCAGCCACAACCCCAGCAGCTCTGCTACTGGGAGAGCTGCTGGTGACAATTGTCCTCTTGAGGAAGGAGGTGACTTTGGGTCTCTCTCATTTGCACAGTCGCTGACCTTCACAGAAAACCTGTAAGGTCAGCGGTGTCTTTTCAAGTCCTTCTTCGAAATGCAGTTGGACAGGTTCAGCAGTCACTGGGAGACCACAGTTTCTCCAGGGAAGCAGTCTAAAGCTTGAGCTAAAGCACCTGCCACTGTCAGGAGCTATGGGAAGGACTGTGAATTTTCCTGTTCAGCAAGCTGCTAAGGGGGACATTTTGAAAATAACCATGGAAACATAGAATGCCTGGGTTGGAAGAGATCTTTAAGATCGTCTAGTTCCAACCTCCCTGCCATGGGCAAGGACACTTTCACTGAACCAGGTTGCTCTGAGTCCCATCCAACCTGTCCTTGGAACACTCCCAGGGATGTGAAATAGTCTAGTTTCTTAGTACTTACCCTCCTTATCTTCCAGGAAATCACAGCAAGGATTGTGGTGATGCCTTGTAGACGTTCCTCAGTAGTTTGCCAGCTGCACAGTGAGTTTGTCACTGCTGGAGGCCACTAAGCTGTGACTACCCTCAGCCACAGGCTAGTGGCTGTGTGATCAAGTGCCATCTTATGCTGGTACAGATTTTGGGGCAAGCTTCTCGCTGCCCTAAGATTTACCTCTCAGATTTGTAGGAGTGGCACTAAAGTACACTGACAACCAGCATTTAATGAAAGTAATTAAAAGACTGTTAATTGTACAGCTGTTTTCACTGCTATTCGTAGATTGTCTTGTTTACTGGCTGTCTTTTCTCCTCATGCATCATTCTATGTGGTTAATCGTATAGCAGCCTGCCCAAGGCTGAGAGCACAGCACCGTGTGCCCTGGCTGGTGTGAAAGAACCAGAACATTTAAACCAAGCCATACAGCTTGAGCAAGAAGCCTCAGAGAGGTATATGGCGTCAGCAGTGCTGCTCCTTCTGACTACATCACACTGAAAACAGTGCACTGTGTAGTGGAGTGTGACAGCAGAAACTATGACAACACTTCAGATGTGTTTTCTGAAAAATGAGAAACTTCTTTCCATAGCAAAAAAAATACATTTTCTTCTTTGGCACACTTCAGTTGTGACAGTGCTTGCAATAGCTGGGGGTGGGGACGGGGGAAAGTCAATTGCCAAAAGCTTGTAAAACTTTAAAAGAGAAAACTGTGACCTGACATCTGTGAAGCTGGGAGCGGTGGAACAAAATCCATACACAGATGTCAACTACAGAACAACCATGAGACATTCGCTGGTGTTACCTGTACTTACCACTACATACTTTGATGTCTTTTTTCTCTGTGAAAATATGAAATGACCACGGAAAAGAAAACCATGATCACAGGATACATCTACTGAGGTAGGAGACAAAGGGGAATGTGCACACCAAACTGCAAGGTTTTGCCTAGGTATCCTGAAATCTCAAATGTGACTCTTTTCACCTGTACAGCCTGTGAGGTTTTATCTCTTTATCCTCTTTTTTATCTCTTTATGTCACTTCTAGTACTTTTCATTGTTTACTGATTTATTCTTCCACTGTGCTCTCTTGCCTCTCCCAGCCTCATGGCCGCAGTGCACTGCAGGCTGTCCTCCCCAGCAAATGGTGTTAATCCTCACCTCCCACTCTACCTGCAGTTATTGCACAGTAGGAAGCAGAGCACCCAAATGGCAGAGAGACCTCCATCATGCAAAGGGACTGGCTTGGAACTGAGATTCAGGGAATAGAAAGTTCAGAGGAAGCCTCTGCTTTGGGCTGAGTGGGATCCTTGACATAGAAGACTGTTGCACTGCAATAAGGCAAAGAAGGTGCATCGATTGCTCCTTTTGAGAAAAACCTTCCTGAGTGACCATGTGATAGGGTTGCCTGTGATAGAAGAGGTTCAACTGAGTGACAAAGGTAATTCCTTCCATGTTTCTTTGCTACCTCTCACGTATCATCAGCACACACAGATTTGCAGTCTGGGACTTCACCATGGAAACATCAAGGCCTTAGGTGTCATTACTCTTCTAGAGCTTTAAACTAACCTCTTGAATTGCATCCATCAGTAGAGCAGAAATCCAAGCCCTAGAATAGTAGTCATCCTAAGCTGTGCTATCATAGCTGGGAAGGGAGAACTAGTCTGCACCAGACCTCTTTCCAAGGTGCTCTTTGACTCTCAAAATTGGACACATTGTACCATCTAGACCCACAGAGAACTCAATTGTGGTTGAATAGAGCAAAGCTTGCCCTGCTCACTCCAATCCCTTGCCCAATTACAGCAGCTTCAAGTGATCCTGATGGATTCCGCAGGATCCATTATCTGCCATCTATTTCAAGGGTAATCTCGGTAGATGTCTTTGGAAGACCTCTCGTATAGAATCAGCTTCATTGCATGACTTCCCTTTTAGTTTCTTTGGGTCACTCGTAGTTCATAACCATCCCTGTCATCCATATGTCTGCCTCAGCCGTGTGCACGCCAATAGATGGAAAGACAATGCTGGATTGATTATCTTCTGCACGATGGTGACACAAGGCCCTTTCAGCCTCACTGCCTCACTGTAGATCACAGACAGGCTCAGTAACCATTCCCATGTGTCAGGCAGATAAACAGTTGTGTCTGCCTGCTTAGAGGATGGAAGCCATGGGGGCTCATTCCCTACTGCTGGCAAAGGGCACCCAGTGTTTTGCTCTAAGAGCTTTTTCCAGTGCAATGTTTATCTCTGAGTAACCCTTGCCCCACCTGAGGATGCCCAGAATTACCCATGGAGTTTGCCAGCTGCCTCTGGCACACCTTGGAATGGTTTGTTAATGGCCTGCACTGCTCCCCAGCCCACTGCCCTGGAGTTTTTCATCTCAGAAATAGATGATCCTTGGATGTTTTTCCACTTCAGAAAATAGCCTGTACTAGAAGCAGAAGCAAATGCTTAGGATGCTGTTTCTAATTGCTGTTTCAACATGCTATTGTTTGGGGGTTTTTTCATAAAACTTTTACCGGATGTGGCTTCTTTCTTAGATACTCCTTTCTCACGTTTCCTTTTTAGAAAACTAAGTGTCGTTTAGCCACATTTTGTGGGCAAATATTTGTTTCCATTTCCTTCTATTTCATAAATACTAACATTAGTTTGTCATCCAGTTTGGGGTTTTTTGTTTTCTTTTTTAGAAATGAAAGTTAAAAGAAGCAGGATGATACTGAAATGCATTTCTTTATGACTGTTTCTTTTACTCCTATTTACTTACCTTCCTCAATATTTAAAAAAGCAAGGATAAAATGAGTTTTTGCATACCATTTGCCTTTGTTTTTCCTTATTTTTTGTTTTCTTCTTATTTTTTTCTTCAGTTTTATGGTTCCTCACCATCCACAAGAGACATGTGAATAAGACATCACCAAAAAGACAAACCAATCTTCTTTTGGCTTAGGCAGCTTGAATTCTTCCAAACTGAATTTAGCACAATTTTTGCTAAAGCATTTTGTGAACAGAGATGGTTCTACTGGCACACAATTTAAAGGCAAGATCTTATTGAGGGCTAGCAAGCATGGAAGTTGCTCAGCTCTCCTTTCTCTTTCACCCTCTGCAGTCATGTACAGAAGTCCATGACTTTTGTTCATTCGCTGGTCAAAGATTCACTGGATAACAATTTACTGTTCATGAATCTTTAAGCCATTTGCTGCCACTTACTGGATAACTAGACATCCTGCTTCATAAAAAGGGGGGGAAAAGAATCAGAAGTGGGCTTACAATGAAATTCAAGGTAGGCATCATCTTAAGTCTGTGCCAATGTAAGAAAAATGTCAAGGGCAAAATGAACATTGAATTTGTTCCACCCACTGGAGACTGGTTTCTTTGTTAATGAGTTACAGCTATAAAATGCCTGTAAACTGCACTGCCCCATTTCACTTCCTCCTCCTCCTCTGCCCTGCTCCTTACTGGCTGCGTGAATCTCTTGGGAGTGGGAGCAGGCAATTGGAATACTGAAGAGAAAGGAAATTTAATGCATTGGCGGAAGAGCTGGAGATAAAGTAACACCTACCAGGAAGAGAGGATACATCTTCCTACCTTTTTAATTTTATTTCCATGTGATTTTATTTCCTGAGGATACTAGTACTGATAGCATTGCTATTTCCTCAATGAAATGAGAAGCTAATTTTGTTTAGGTATATTTGGAGAGTTTTAATTCTAGTTGCCATTTAAAAAGAGATGACTAAAAGAACATTTGAAGCTGCAAAGACAAATGTTTCCAAATAATAGATAGGACTAAAAGGATAGAAATAAGAGATAGCATTTGCACTACAGTCTATTCTTTAGTCACACAAGAATATACGATTTTGCTGGAATTTCTGCCCATGTGGGAATGGGAGGGTGAGTACGTGAACATTTGATCTATCCTCAGTTTTAAGTCCCTCTTCCCTTGCCTCCTACGCACTGGTGAGACCCTGATCTGAGGGCAGAATTATTAATTTGTTCCCAGGCTGCCCTAAAGAAGTGTTATTCTATTATCCAAGCACACCACAACCACAAATTAAGTCGTTTTTCGCATTGCCTTGAAGAGAATTGCTGTGAATTTCTCATTTCGCAGCTGACAGCTGAGATGCAATCAGAGATGTCCACAATATTTTCATGAAGGAAGCAGCCAGCTCTCAAGCAGGCAGTCTAGCAGAGTGAAACACTACCAGTAGCCACTTTGGAAAAGCCTGATTTTAGCAGTGTGTCCAAAATTTCTGTAACAGAGCCAAGGACAGAGCACAGTTCTGCATTGCAACACCTGTTTTCTTGGCTATGCCTCTTGAAACTCCCTAAATAACATGGCCAGGGTCCAACAGCTTCCATCAGTCAATAAACCTGATCCATCCCCAAAACAGGCCTGTGATGTCCATCAGCTGAGATGGAGACTCAGGACAATAACAAGTGATCAAATATTTAACACTTCCAGACTAGATATCACCAGCCAGGTTTTGAGACTGGAATAGAAAAACTTCAGCTGCCTGGAAACCTTCCTGGCAGGTCAGGAGATGCCAGATCCTGCTTTCTGGAGAAACAAACCAGTTGAACTGGGCAAGCAGGGAAGATCTCAGGCCAATTCAACTTCCCCAAGTCACTCCCCTTTATGACCACCTTTTACAAACTACAAAATATAAAGACTAGGATATGAAATAAAGATTACTTTGCTGTTCAGTGTTCCCTGTTGCACAGAGGGATTTAAGGTACAGAAGAAGATCCTTTACCCCCATGGTGTGACTAGAAACCAACCCATTCTTCTATACTGCTTTCTGACTTACTCACCAATTCTTCCAGCGTTTCTAATAAATATGTTTTGTTGTTTTTAGCAGCAGAAGATGTTGAGAAATGAAGAAATGAGAAATCTTGCTTGTCATCACTGTCACCCTGTAACACCAAAGCTGTCTCTAGTTCTATGAACATGCAATTTACCTAAGCACAATGTTAAGAAACTGCAAAAAGCAAAGCCTTCTGAAGCCGAAGGAAGTGTAAGCCTAACACATGCTAGACTTCTCCCAGACTGGTTACATCCCTCACCTCCATAAAGTGGAAGAGGATTCAGAAGTGGGGCAAAACCAGGGAAGTAACCTCCAGGGCCATCATAATGAACTGATTCATTAATTCTTTCATTTATTCATTGTCTAGCCTTTTTTTAGGCCAGACAAACACAGCCACGTGGTGTTTTGCTGGTGCTGTGCACACGCTGGCTATGGACCAGCTAAGGAGAGATGCCCCAGCTCTCTTCTAGTGCCTTCACAGCTCCAAGAAAGGGCTCATCCAAGGAGCAGGGAGGTGTCTGCTGCCTCGCCTGCACTGCCTGCACAGGCAGGGAAGAAGGGAGGAATGCTGCACTGTGGCTTGGAAACAGGAGATGGGGAGATAACAGCAGCTGCCTGTGGGTATGGGGGGTGAGGGAGCTCCTTTTTCCTCAGTCCTTCATGTCTAAGCGAGGACAGCCTGGGCTTTGAATACACCTTGCTCAGGGTGGTTGTTCAGAGAGAAAAATCTCCATGTTCCCACTGAGGAGAGAAGTGGTGTTTGAGCTTTTCCTGAAGGCACAGCGTTTTTAACAAAGCTGCTGGCCTGGTTCTGGTCATAAAGTGGAGTAGGTCTTACAACATGACAAGTTTTATTATCTGTTGGCTGCAAAGAAAGTGGCACACTTTCTACTCACTACGTGGGATGCTGCATTTCGTGCCTTATACTTTACACTGACCTCACTCACAATATGATGAGAGCACTATGAAAAAAAATTTAAAATCCAAAACACTCAGCCCTCCTAAATCATCTTCTATTTACATCCTTTGCTACTTTTAAAAGCAAATCTTGAGTGAAAATACTGCAACTCTACTGAGCTTTAGCTTTTCCTTCTGCCAAGGATGTAGCAGAAAAATTACTCTTAGAGGGAGAGGCCACGGTGTCCAAGGGGAACAATATGTCCATTGCAATTCCCGCTCTGCCATTTCTTTAGGAAGTGAGTTTTGCCAGGAGATGCCAAAGGTAAACTCTACCATATGCCTGACACCACATCCACCTGGTTAGCATATTAGGATCAAAACAGAAGAGACAGCATATACTAAAATACGGACATCCAAAGACAGAAAAAAGCATAAGGAACAACCTAGCTGGTTAGAAGTATCTCTGTGCATCAGCTATGCTTAAATTTCAGATTAATATGCAGCTGCAGTAGCACTGAGGCTCAGGGACCACAGGAAGGATGCATTACCTACAGAAATCACACGCAGTACTGATGTTTAGTAGAAGCCCGAGGGAGTCGGTTTCTGCAGTGATATCACACATGCCACAAGAAACTATTTCAAAACCACATGAGGTCTGACACCACAGCCTGTCCTCCTGCAGCTCAGGCAGCAGTGTGAGTGTCTGGCTTTATTAAAACTGCAGAAATCAAACTGGCTGCTCTGTCTGTCCAACTGTGTTTAAAACACCCCTGACAGAAGAAGGTCAGCTCTAACTAGGTTGGATGCAGCTCTGGCTGTGGATTGCTATGAGCTCCAGATGCAAGTTGCTGCAAAGCCAGAAGCAGATGGACTCAGCATTTCCCAAGGCTGAACTTAAAATCCAGACGAAAAGACAGATTCAGTCTTTTAGCTGCTGCAGCTCAGTGTGTGGCCAGCAGGACTAGGACTCAAAGCTCTGGTGTGAAGGAGGTCCTGCAGGTCGCTGTGCATGGTTGGGCAGTGCAGAGCAGCACATCTGTGCAGCCAGAGCCTGCAGATGGGAGCTACTGTGGATGTTGGGATTCAGGACACAGGCAACTGCTATTCCCAAGACTCCAGACCTCTGAATGTGGCCCTGGGTTTCTCTGTGCCTAGGACATTAGGTGAAGGAGAAATTTTACAGACACAGGACAGCAATGTTTTGTTAACCTGTATGACTAAGAATCAGGTGTTTGTCTTATATTTTCTACTTGAGATAACAGCTTTCCTCCAGCAACTGCTTTCCTTTAGTTCTAGGTCAATTGGTGTGACTGTAACATGCAAAATATAAACAGAAGTTATCATTTCTCAAAACAGTTTTCTTCCGCCTTATTTGCACTTGGGGGCTCTGCCTTTTAAACAACTTTTCCCATCACAGCTTGTGCGTATTCTCTTTTTTACAAATACATGTGCATGTATACATATCTATGTGTCCAAACACACATATACAAATATTCACACACATATATATGCACATATTCCTCATAGCATTCATTAAACTGCAAATGCTAGTTCTTTAATACTTGTGTATGTAATGTCCTATGTACTGTTACAGCTCATTATTGATGGCATATTAATCTTTATTTTCTTAGATTAGATTTTTAAGTTCCTCTTCTTTGCCATTTCTGATTAGTTTTAAAATACCAATAAATGCCCAAAATGCAGCAGACATGTTGCATGGGTCATCCTCTATTCTTTACAACCCTTTAAGAGGAGTAAAATATCCTTGAAATGCTTGAAATGTTTCGGATTTTGATTGATATTTGTTGTTCTCCCCCCTTTTTTTTTTTATTTTTGTCCCAGAATAATTCCGTTTTGATCACCGTCCACAAAAAGGTAGACCCATCAGAATTAATATTTCAGGAAAAGATTAATGTATGATTATGCATATTTCCTCTATTAATTAATTTCTAAGAAATAATTAATTGACTATTTCTACAAGTCAACAGTTGATGAAAAAGACTGATAGCATTGCAGATCTGAGAATTAATATTGACCCACAGGTCACACGCCATTTCAGTATTCTTCTCCATGAGCCTTTACACTGAGAATCAGATTTCTAGTGTAGATTTGTGCTGTAACAGTTTTTGTAAATATTCTTGTCAGGATAGACCTACTCCTTCAAAGTTATTTACAGGCCTCAAATTTCAAAGGGAAATGTGTGAGACAAACAGATAGCTATTAGTTTAGGAATTGTCATCTCTGCAAACATTGGTCAGTAATTTTTCTTTTACAAGAATTCATATTTAAAAATGGAAGCAAAATAACACTAAATTTATATCAAACTCAGATACATGAATAGACAATGCTTTGTAATTTCTTTTAATTCTGAGGGCAAGAATATGATCAGGGCGATTATTTTGTAGGTTTGTGTCCCTAATCTCTTTACAAACATGTTTTAACACAGGCCATTCAGCTGATCACCACTGACTTGCATTCCCTTGTGCCCTTGATCTTGATGTTTCCTATTGATAAATCATTTTTCAGGTGGAACTCTGGAAGCCCCCCTGGGTGCTCCAGCTTAGACACAGTCTCTGAGGCCACATCAGTGTGAAGAGAGGTGGCTGAGGTGTCCTTGCTCCTTGCTGCATGGCAGGCAGCCCTCCACTCTGCCTAGCTGTGTTTGCACAAGGACTCCTTGAATTCCTCCTTCCGTGGCTGACTCAGATGACAGGAATTCAGCCTTACCATAATTCATGCTCAGTTGCCTTTATAACTTGTCTCTTAATTAACTGATGTATGCAAGAAACCTGTTCTGCTAGCTGTTCAAAAAGTGGCTATGCAACATTAATCCAGGGACTCTTACTGTATCAACAGTCACCAGCACAAATTATTTCAGCTACCTGAGCTGGATCGTTTTGGTCAGAAGTGAAGTCCCTGTGCATAAAGAAACATTGTTTCAGGCCAGTCTTTCCTATGAGCACAAATACGGGTTTAAAGCCAATTTAAGAGAGTTTCCAAAATGTCATGGGACACTGAAGTCTCTCTGCATCCTGAGACGATGAGCAGTTATCTCAAAGAACAAACAGTTCTATTTTCTAGAGCTGAACTTGTGGGAGTATTTACTAAAACACGTAGCCCAAGCCTAAATAGTGACTATCAACACACGCAGATAATAAACCTTGTTCTCTTCCTTCAGGATTAGATTCTTCCTCTCCTCCCAACCACTGCTTTTGTGTAATGTCATTGAATATTGTTAACCACACATCATAGTTAATTCTAGAAATTACTGCATTTCACTTATGAGAAACATAGGATGTTATAGTTTTATGCCATCTTTTATCCTCTGAGAAAGCCTGGCAGGCCTGGCTGTTCCCCACCCCGTGCACTGCTCCCTGCTGCCCTTGCAGTTGTGCCAACAATGACCGTGCCCGGCAAATCGGATCAGTGAGCCCATCTTTTAACTGGCTTAAAAGAGCTCAAAAAAAAATTAAAAAATACAAACCACAACACATCCAGGGCTGCACTGATGACAAAGAAAATGTAACATAAAACTACAGCTTCCCTCAACTCCTCCCTCAAAATAGTCTCAGTTCTTTGATGAATAAAATACACTGAGTTTTCTCACTGTGGCTGTTTTAATTCTAGTTCAGGATGGAGAATATCAGCACATCAGGTTTTTATAAAAGAACAGAAAATCCATTTCCTTATTGGGGTCAGTTAAACAATTGGTGTTCTTTCAAAGCAGCAAAACAATATTTTTAATGGCAAAAAAATGAAAATAGTGATTCTTTGTGGTAGTCTTCAACCCTATACTTTTTTTTTCTCAAGACTTTCCTTTTTCCTTTCTTTTGTTTATCTTGTGGAGGGAAAGGAAAGTTTGAAAACATGCAAGCTCCCTATTAGACCTTCCTTATCTCATCTTGAGGGCTTCCTTGTCTTGGGCAGAGCTGGAGCTGAGCGGAAGCCACGTGCCTCCAGCCACTCCCTTGCTGCCTCCTGAGCAGCCAGGGAGAGGAATTCTGGCATCTCACAATGAACCAAGCACAAAAAAACCAAAAATCTTCTCACCTGCCTCACTCTCACAAGTGTGACTCCTTGCATCAGAGAAAGAGTGCTCTCCTCTAGGCTGAAAAATTTCCTTCAGCTCTCTTGTTCTCCTAAAATAATCACAGGTTAACTCCATATCTCTGTCCTCCGGAGTGTCCCAGTTACAGCCCCCTCTCCCAGCCTCCAGTACGCTGTACCTCCTCCACGGAACTGTATGTCCCTTCAGCCATTCACCAGAGACCACCAGGATATCCACAACTCACTCCACCTACAGCCAGAGCCCTCGAAGGTAACTGCAAACCCTGGTCATTCCTTACCCAGCCTTAGGCAGAGAACAAAAACACAGAAATGCCAGATGCTGCACAGACCCACACCCTCCATACAAGCACTGGTCACTCGGATATCCAGCATCCCTGATGGGAACCCATTCCCACTCTGCTCCCCCAAACTTTGGGCAGCTGGTTGCCTGCCACGGCTCTGAAAAGATACACTGCAAGCAGAGGCACATGTTCATATGAGCAACTTGCAGATCTGCACATTAGTTCATTCCAGTATGGTTGTAAGACATCATGTGTGGAGCTGTGAAGGATTTAGCAGGCAGAAAGCAATGACAGCCTGCCTCTGCTGCCAGCTGGAGCAACAGGTCCAAGGAAACAGCTTTGGCCATCTTCGCTCTGACCCTGATGCCCCTTCAGGTGCAGGCAAAGCTTTTGGGTGGGAGTGAAGCCAGTAGGGTACACCAAAGTCCAAAGCAGGGAGTGCACTGGGCTTTGTTTTGCTTTAGTTCAGGCATGCTGAACTTAGTTTGCCACGGTCGTGATCCTTCGAAGATGCCTTCATTCCACCTCGTTCTGTGTAAGGGAAAAAGAGACCCAAAGGTCAGGCTTCTCAATGTGTATCCCAGAACAAGGATTTCTGCATGAAATTGAGTTTGGAAGTGCATCAACATGGAAACAAGGACCTTTTACCTTCCAGCATGAAAAAAACCATCTTCCAGAGAAATATTTAACTGCCTTTGCCTTCAGACAGCCATTCCAATGGGAATGAGGATGTGCTTATTTTGGCACGACTCTCCTAAACGGAGCTGTTTTGTGTGTGGTTCGGAGTGTTGGATGCAGGCTCAGTAATCTGCCTGTGGCTGCTTGTGGTAGGTAGTTCTTGGGAAGAGGGTGACTAGACAGCCAAAATGTAGGTCACCAGGGGGTGGAGTTCACAACCTCCCTGCTCTGCTGCAGTAAGGATGCAGAAGTTACTTCTCCCACAGAATTTGAAATTATTGATGAAGCGTGAAAGCTGGGCCACTCACTCTAAATCCCTAGGATGTTAATTTAATTGGTTACCTATTTACGTGTGATGCTGTTTAATGCCGCAGTCTGTTCTGGGATTTTCTGTCAGCGAGGAGACCTTCCATGTGCAAGGACATAGGTCTTACCCTACAGTGTTTAAATGTGCATGGGCCTTTGTAGTTAATAAACAAAACAAATCTTGATAACAGAGTTGAAGACCATTAGTCACGTTTTCAAAGTGTCTCCTTCCTATCAAGCTCATGGCATTTCAGAGCAATTTCAGCTCAGTTCCAGTCTGTTCCACTGGCAGGGCTTTGCAGCAATGATGGGTGAGAGCCATGGGGGCTCAGTTGTCTGGCCAAGTTTCCAACAAGAGCAGTCAGGGGAGAGCACTGGTTTCTCAAACAACCCTTTAAGATCAGCTCTATATAGCAATGCGCCAGTCTTCATTCCTCCTAAAGCATGTATTTTAGAAGAAAAAAACCAGCCCTCAAACCTTAATAACTTTTCTAAACAAGAAGCCAGAACAACACACCCTTTTATGTTTGCACACACTCCATGACTGCCTTAACTCCAGGCTAAACCGCTGCTGTATATCTGCATAATCTTAAACCCTAGCAAATTAGAAAATAAATATATGTGTATGCATTTGAAATAGCACATTCTCCTCCAGGCTTTATCCCTCCATAACTGCTGGAATTGTCTGACAGGGATATTCCTTGCAGTCTTATCACATGGATCTATGGTGAAAAGGTTTCAGCAGTTTGCAGTGCAGATTTACCATCAGGACTGTCACTGGGATACTTTGGAGGGATTTGTAAAAACCAACTGTCCCTGGAGGGGATTGCTGGAGGAGCAGAGGCCTCCTCTGCATGTACATCTGCACAGACATGGAATTACTGCATATTGACCTCTGATACATCAAATATCAGACTTTCTGCCCAAAACCGGTAGCTTCAGGCATCTCTGTCAACAGGAAAACTGACCAGGCAAGTTGGAAAGTGGCTTGAGGTGTACTGGTAGGACTCATGAAACAAAGCTGGAAGTTTTAAACAAACAAGACTTTAATTCTGAGAAAGTCATGTAAACAAAAGTTTTTGCCATAGTGCCTCACGTTTGCAGTTTGCTACCCTGTGGGAAAAGCGTTAAGGATTGTAGACAAAGGTATTTCATTTTAAAAAAGCACTACTGGCACCACCAGCAGCTCTACATCAAGATACATTCTAATGTGTATGCCCGTCCTTGCTGCTGACTCTGAATGGCCTGAATTTGGCACAATCACCTATCAGAATAGTCCCTTTGAAGGGCAGGGATGTGCAGTTCATGAGACCAAAGATGGAAATAAAATAGCAACAACGCGGCCAGCATAGACTAGCCAAAGAGGACGCCTAAGAAGTTTTACAGGTGAAAACACAGGTGTCCCAGAAGAGTAGATACTGTGGGATGAAGCAGATGGCTGTCACTTGCACCCAGGTCACCAAATTCCACCTGGGTTGCACATTAGGCATCTGACTGCTTTTCTGGATTGGGCAGTATAGAGAATTTACACAGGAAATATGAGTTAGAGCAGGAGATCAGACTCTGATTTTCCAACTCCCAGTTCAGTGCCTCCTGCAGTGGCTCTGACCTCATACGGATGCTGGAGTTCTTCCAAATTAGTAGCGATACCAGAACGGAAATAGGCCCTTTCAGCACAAAATAAACACCAATAGTCCATAAATGCTAATGATACAATTTAGGTGTCTCTGTGTTCAGTGAATTCACCCTCTCACCTCCAAGTGCTGGCAGCTGAAGTTTCTTTTGTCTAAGATCAAACACTGATTACTTTAATGGGCTTTGTCTCAGTAATCTATCTTAGCACTATGGTTAATATCTGGCAATTATGATAGATTAGCATCAAAGACTAATGGAAAGACTGAGGTAACTGTATTTGCAACAGCCACCACGTGGTTCAACATAAAGATGTTTGCTGTCAAAGAAAGGTTTTCTGTTATAAATAAGTATTTTTCTATTAATGCTGCTGTATAACATCTAGGTGTAGCAGGTGAGCCCTTTGCTACTACCCATGTCAAGTAACTAAACCACACAGAAGTTAAGGCTTTAAATGTAAAAAGTCTCAAAAAAAAAAAAGTGGCTAAAAAAAGAGGAAAAACCTACAAAGTTCTGCCTCTTCTTGCCTCCCCATCATGATCCCAGCTTTTGTTTGTAGTTGCTCTGCCTGTCCATTCAGTACATAAATGGCCAACCAAAGATTAAAGTCAACAGGATCAGATTTCATAGGATGCTCTGGTATCTAAGGAATGATGGAAGGGTGAGACAAGATACAGCAAGGAATTTAAACCTCATTGAAAAATTACAAGAAATAAGATCTTCAGCCTGAGAACACACAGTGCGAAAAAAGAGGATACACAGATTTATTCATATATGGATGCTCCATTAAAACGACATTCATTGAAATACATCATTAAAAATTACCCCAAAATTCAAGATTCCTTAACTAATGATGATTCTGCCTCACAAACTGCAGGCACTGAAACACTGCACAATTTTCATTGAGCTGTGTCCGAGAAGTCACTGTGACCATACACCTGTAATATTTTAAGCACAATATCCCATAGCAACATTTTTTTCTAAAAGCATTTTCTGTTGTTTTCACTGCTTGTATTTCATGAAATGCTAAGCAGGAATCATAGCTGTGTGTACTCATACTGAAGGCCAGGACAGTGGCCAAAGCATGGATTTCCATGTCTATTTTATGGGGTTTTGATCAGTATACAGACCTATTATTTTTCTGTGTTACTTACTAGTGATCAAAGCCCACAGTACAGAACAGAAGAGATCTTTGACTTGTTGTTTTCCATGATTCTTCATAAGCTATTTAATGAAAGCATTATATCACATCACTAATGCAGGATTTCCAGTGTGCATTGATGCCTTTCAGCATTCAACCTGTGGCTTCTAGACTCTCAGTGTGATGATGTAGCTGTTACTGGGGACAGTGCTGCTAAGGTTGCCACATTTCATCTGCTTCGTAAGCAGATTTCACAGAGCCACAGAATCACAGAGGTGTTCCATTCCAACCCCCTGCTCAAAGCCGTCACCTAGAACTGGTTTCCTAGAAAAATGCCTCTTTGGGGTTTGAATACCTCCAAGGAAAAGACTCTACAACCTCTCTGGGCAGCCTGTGCTGGGGTTTGATCTTCCTCACAGTAAAGAAAGTTCTTTCTCATATTTAAACAGAGTTTGTTGTATTTCTATTTGCGCTTATTTCCTCTTGTCCTTTCACTGGATACTACACATGAGAGTCTGCATCTGTTACTTGTTCTTATGTCTTTTTATTATGTTTTATGTCATAATATAACATAATATGCCATAATGTTATGATGTGAATATTAGACATGTTACTGTCTTTCATGTCATATTATTATGCCTTTGTTATATTCCCCCATCAGGTATTTCTCTGCATTGATAGAACATCCTGCTCACCACAAAACCCATTTATTGACACAATTTGTTTGCTTTCTGTTTATGGCCTTGGTGGTTACCTCAGTGCTGGCCCTAACTCCAGCATGCATTTGCTCTCAAGGCCCACCCTTTTTCCCTAAAGTTACTTGAATGCATTAATGCTTCACGGAACAGCAATACTGTCCTTACAAACACAGTGTAGGATCAAATTTCAGGAATGATATGGCAAGTAAGAAAACACTGTTTTAGCTAAGATTGTTCTTCTGTTCACACTGAAGGCCATATGCCTTTTAAGTGTAGAAAAGGAAACTATCTTCTCCTTTTGGCAAATCCTGTAAGAAAGGTTCTGTGGGAAGGCAAAAAAACAAGAGGTGGAATACAGATGCCACTTCATCATAATTTTAAGCACTTGGCCCTGGGAAGCAATCCAATCCATGTGACATATTGCTCAGGCACTCTGTACAATCGCTGCAAAGCAATCAAGTTCAGACACTTCCCCCTCTCCTCTGAAAACATACCACAGGCATCGTGTGCAGCCCAGCAGCAGCTCTGCCTGCTTGGGTGTGCTGCTTACTTCCTTCTCAGACAGCTTGGGAAAAAGTTATGCCCTTCACCGTTTGGAATCATGGCCGCAGGGCCTCCTTCAAGGACAGGTGCCAGGAAGACCACAGCTGAAACTCACAGTTACTGTCCTTGAAATTATAGGAGTTAGAGGCTGTGTCTTTAGGAATCTGAGCCCTATGTCAGAAGAGAGCTTCAGCCAGCTGGGCAGGACCCTCTGGGTGCGCACACTCATGGCTGCCCTGGGGAAGCCACACCACCATTGGAGTCTGTGGGACCAGACAAAAGCTGCTCATGGGATCCTCATGATAGCCTGGAAGCTGGGTTGCTTTGCTTGTGGCAAAGCAGAACTGATGGTCAGGTGCTGCTTTCTGCATCAAACAACTTACCATGGGATAAAAGATTACTTCTTTTCTGCCACTGACATGATGTCCTGCTCTCCAAACACATCAATCTTTTAAAAACTGACAGCAGCCTCAAATCCCCACCTCCAGCTGTCACTGCTTTGGCTGTGAAGCTTCCTGGCACTGTACTTGAGAGGCTTCTCTGCTTCTCTGCCTTCTTCTGATCCCAAGAGCTTTATAAGCTGCATTGACTCAGTAAACACAAGCTATTTAAAACTACTGATGCTTGGATGGTAAATTCAGGCACTTAGAAGTTAGGAAAGAATAGATTTGTGCAATTGCAATTTTGTTCTCTTTTGAGAGATTTTGTGCGGTCCTGTCAGTGAGAGCACAAGTTATTTGCTTTAATTATGATTCTGGCATTAAAATCAGCACCATCCTAAGCATGTACAGAGAGGAAATAATTAGTGGCACAAGCAGCAAAATAACTTCCTTGTCTAAACACTTGTCCATTTAATCTAATAATGGTGAACCAGTCTTCCTCCCACCCTTCCTCTGTCATTCTTCTAATTTCTCTCTTCCTTCCTCTCTCCTTCCCTTCCTTCCCATCCATAGTACCTCTCGCTACTGAAATATCAACAGCATTTACAGCACTCGACCTTGTGTATTGTATGTGGAACTGCGTTCAAAGACTGATAGTAACCACCAAAGGAAAGCTACACTCTTAAAGCTGTGGGGACTTTGCAGAGCCCTGGATTAAGACCAAAGGAGTGTCATTGTCAGGTCTGATCTGATTCTCCGCCCGTGTGCAAACAGCAGAAAACTTCTGCTGTTCGTGTGCTGCTGACACACACTGTAATTAGATAGCAGGGCCACAGACCATATCCATTTGATGTGAGTCTGTCCACTTCTTTCTGATTAGGAGCTGAAGAGTGAAAGAAGGTTTGGTGTCTCCAGTATCATTTTATTCCTGGAGAAACTCTAAAATAGGAGCATGTGTGCTGAGTGAAGGAGGTAACCTAAAATATCTCTCTCAAACTTCAGGTTTTTTCCCCTCAAAATACAGTCTGAGTGTCTTTGTTCTACATTTAAAAATTTCAATGCTTTATGCTTGGAGAAGAAACACATATTCAGTTGTCAGCATGCGATTTTCATCAGTAAAGATATTCCTGAACACTTATTTTTCTGAGTACATAGGTTAGCTAGTTTGACTTACAATTAAGTGCATACAGTTGGACTCTTTAAGCACCTTCCTATCTCAAAATCTGTGGGGTGTATTTTAAGTTAAAATGTAAGATCTGTGAAGCAGCTTGAAAGACAACATAATTATTACATTATAAAAAACAAATATTCATAAAAAAACAATGTGGACCTTAAACCCTCTGTTCATTACATTCATTAGCTCATTTTTTCCTCAACAGGTTCTGTTTGTAGTGTAATTAATGAGTCCTTTTTCTTGAGGGTTTTTGTTTCTTGATTGGCTGTCTTGTATAGATAAAACCTTAACACAGTTCATGGTACACATGATTGTCAGCTTTTTGCTCTCTGCCAAGATCAGCTGTTTGATTCAGCCATCAGGACCAAAAGTCACTAGGAAGGATCTCATGCCCACTCAAATTCAGTTCTCTCCTCTCCCTGGTTTCTTATTTACACTGGGTTGTGCGGGAAAATAATTTTATATCAAGACACATATCCTTGTATTAAGTGTGGTCAAAGCAGGCAGTAGCTGAAAGAAGGTGACGGCAGGGACATGCAGACATAGAGGTGATCACACAAATTTGCTTCCCTTGGTGGTGAGTTGCATGTTGCATGCTGGTAGAGAAACAGATGGAAAAAAACATCAGATAGGCTTGGCATTTGATTGCTCCTTTGCTTCCAGGACTGTCACACCCAGCAGTGACTCCATGGGGTGCTATTTCCTCTGGGAGGGCTCCTGATGCCAGCTCAAATGCCTCACAGCTATCTGACAAAAGGTGTTGAAGTGGTGCAAAATCCTTCTGCCAGTTCAAGTATGCTCAAAAGAAGTTTGAAGGAGCAGTTTTATCCCTAAAGGCTTTCCTTTTTCTTTTCCTCTTTTTTTTTTCCTGATCAGGTGTAATCTGTCCTTGTCCAGATGGCATTTAAATTGCTATCCTGGGTAATTCAACAGAAAAACCATCACGAGTTCACAGCAGACCTGCACTAGGGTAGTTAGTGGGTGGTTATCTTAACCAGAGCAGATCCATGTCCTGATACACTCTAAGGTGTCTCTGTGCAGAGAACTCCAAAGTCACAAGAAATAGATCTTATTTCAAGCTCTTCCAACTATTGCCACCTTCACCTTTGGCAGGTTGCTGAATCTCCTTGTGCCCTCTTCTAACCGGAAAAATGGGAATAATACTTACTTTTCCCTGTAATGAGGTAGGAGGCATTGCTACATGTACAAACAACTCCTAGATCCTCAGTATTAGCTCACATCTATTAATCTGTTCAGGAGCATTTTGTTAGTCTCAGGAGGTGCAAAAATTTTTGCTTATGCTATTGCATGTGTGGGAGTAGATCAGGATTAACTCTCTTGAAGTTAATAATAAAACTAGGCTGAGTAAATGCAGAATCAAACCCTCCCAGTTATGAAACACCCTAGACTCTCTCTCACAGGAGCTGAACTTTCTTGAGCCATTTTCAGAATCTTTGCAAACTCCCGTGACAAAAGACAACTGTTTCAGGTTTTCACTCCTTTGGGAACCTGTACAGATCTAACATTGCTAAATCTGACCCGTTTATCAAGTTGAAAGCTTAATTTTCTAACATGGAGAGCAGTTGGGTTTCCAATCTGGGGTTTTACTCCCGTGCACAAACACTTTAATCTCATTAGGGAACATGTAATCAACATTTCACATGTAAGAAATGTGAAAATAAATGCTACACAGTGAGTGTAGACAAGTCCAGAAAATTACAGTGAAAGTGGCATTAATGGGCTTTTATGTTTTCCCCAATGAGTTCTGGAAGTTGTGTCCTGGGGGGCATCAGGCACAGCATCGCCAGCCGCTCAAGGGAGGGCATTGTCCTGCTCTGCTCTGCGCTGGGGCAGCCTCACCTTGAGTATTGTGTGCAGTGTTGGGCACCACAATATAAGGGTATAAGGCCTTTGGAGAGTGTCCAAAGGAGGGTCATGAACATGGTGAAGGGCCTTGAGGAGAAGCCATATGAGGAGCAACTGAGGTCACTGAGTTTGTTCAGGCCAGAGGAGACTGAGGGGACACCTCATTGCAGTCTGCAACTTCCTCGTGATGGGAAGAGGAGAGGCAAACACTGATCCTTCTCTGTGGTGACCAATGACAGGACCCGAGGGATTGGCCTGGAGCTGTGTCAGAGGAGGTTTAGGTTGGGTATTAGGAAAAGGCTCTTCACCAGAGGGTGGTTGGGCACTGGAACAGCTCCCCAGGGCAGTGGTCACAGCACCAACCCTGACAAAGTTCAAGAAGCATTTGGACAATGCTCTCGTGCACAGGGTGTGATGTGCAGGGGATGGTGCTGTGCAGGGCCAGCAGTTGGGCCTGATGATCCCTGTGGGTGCCTTCCAACTCAGTTTGTTCTGTGATTCTATGAAGAATCGTTCACAACATTTACTATTTGTGAAGACCACACGCTGAATACATCCAACCACTTCATCTCCACCATACCTGCCTCAGCTATTGCTGAATGATGGGAACTGTTTCAAATGTAGAGTCTTTCCTTGACTGCACAGAGCACCAGCTCTAACATCTTCTCTGTCCAGGGAACTGTGCTGTCTGAAGTCAAGCAGTCCTGTGGCACTTCCCAGGCTCCTTCTAAGCTTCATATGCTGCCTTTATCATCCAAAATATGCCTGGCAGAATACTATTATGATGTGTTCAGCCTCTCAACATGAGGAAGACATAAAACTTCAGATTTAGCTGCAGCTATATTACATTGCCTCAGAGAGCTGAAACATAATAAGTAAATCTCATATACACGATTCCCACTGCTTATAGACCTTGAATAGTTTGTTGGGGTTTGTTTCACTTTAATGTGTACTAAATTCTCTCTGCAACATTCTTCTGTCTTTTGTAGACTTCCAGGACAGCCTGAAGTTCAGTAAAAATGTCTGTTTTGGTGTAAGGTAGATTTCTTTTCAAAGCATGCATTATATTCTGGGGAAAAAAGCCCAGGTAGTTTGTAGCTCTGACTCTGCACCTCAGAATGAACTCTTCAGGACATGCAAGAGGAGCGATGCAGCTCCAGAGCATGGACACATGCAGAGCAGCCATGCCCACACAACAAGGACAGCAAACTTTGAGGGTGACTGATACCAAATCGCTTTGAGAAAAGACTGTAGCCTCTGGTCACTATGACCAAATCAAACCTGTCAGGGACAAAAAAATGGTTCCAGCAGAGCCCCATACTGTGCCTCTGTATAAGTGGCCACAGCACAGGGTAAGGGCAAAAGACAGCAAGCCAGTCATGTAGGAAGAATTTAGCTCCAAATGCAGTGGGCATCCTGGCTTTTCCACAGCTCAGACCACCGCCACAGCAACGCTGATAGCATTTTGTTCAGCTTCTGATGCTGCCAAGAATTTAAGCTGCAAACTAGTTTTCTCTCATCTTGCCTCAACTACAATCCAGTCTTGGCTCCTTCACAGCAGCTGCCAGGACACTGATCTGCAGGACCCCGAGTTCCCCCTCACCTCGAACGCCCCCACCTTGCTCCATCGCCTATGCACAGGCTCCCACTCTGGTGACCACAGCCAGCCCCCCATGTCACCTGGGGATGGGGGAAATGAGTGCGGGGAGCGTGAGGCTCCTGCACCCGGCCACGGCTGCGCTGTGGCAGAGCACGGATCATCCCCTGAGTGCTGCCCCAGCCGCCCCAGAATCATTGCCTTATAAAGAGCACTTTGCCTGTGGTTCATGCTCATGCCCTGTATACACAAAGAGAAATTGAAATGTTCCAGGCTCCGCTGTCATCTTCTGAGCAAAGCAGTAATATATGGCCTTGAGAATCCTTCTCACCAAATCCGCAGCACAGGTTGTGTTTCTCTCTTCAGCCACCACGCTGGCCAGGGTGGCACCAGCCTGGTGAGCCAGCTGCCATAAGGGACCCCCCGGGATGGCTTTACTCACCTCGATCATTGCCATTGATGTTTTTTCCCTAAGATGACTGTTGGCCGAGGGTCTTCATAAGAAAAGGTCTCAAATTCGTGGTACCCTATTGCCTTTACAACACATAGACCATTTTTACCTGTTAACATAGCCCTGTTAACAACCACTTTGTCATCTACTTGATAATAAAACTGTACGGTTTGCTGAAGGGAACTGTAGTGGACGATGACCTCAAAATCCCAGCCAGGATAGCTCACATCTTTCCACTTTAAAAACTGCAAGAATGCAGAAGACCAGAGTTTCACCCCCAGCAGCTCAGCATGTATTTCATGGTAAGAGAAGGGCAGCACAGCAGGAGGTTGGATATGCTGGACTTCAAATTATAACTCACTAAAAGAGCTCAGCAGCAAAGTGGTTGCTGCTACTGAGAGAAATGAATCAGGCAAAATTTCTGGTCAAACAGCGTCACAACTGAGGCTGTAGCACAGGACAGTGGGATCGGGTAACTCTCAGCTTCCTTCTGTCATTACAGGGAAAAATCAGGTTTGAGGGCCTCATGTTTTTCTAGTGAGAAAGATTGTGAAACTCTTCCTTTATTTACAGTAACTCTGGGCAGCACCTGTTTTGTACACAAGGATGTGCGTCTATGGGTGGTAAAGAAATCCCTCTGTCCTATCGATCTGCTGCCATTCAATTCAGACAAGAAAACCTTGTGAAGTGTATCACCTAAACCTCTCTCTAAGCAGAGATTTAGACTAAATATGTATTACTGCCCTTATTGCTTTGTGTATGCCAACATACATCCTGCATTCAGTTCTAATTATACAAGTGGTGACCTCTTCTATTTACAGAAGGGGAAGCTGATCAGGAAAACATTTCTTTTTTTTTTCCTTTTTGGCTACAGGAGCCCTTCTGACACAAATATGCTAAAAGCTTTTATATCAGCTGATTTATGCTGAAAGCCCAGCTTTAGCTTTAGGCATATGTTAACAGATTCCTGTTGAAGTCATTCTTCTTAGCTCATCAAGACTGTATTTCCTCAGCAAAGATGTTTGACAGCAAATGCTGCTGTAACTTCCCATATGATCCTTTCTGTCATTCCCAGACAAGGCTGGGACTGACACCTGCCAGGTAGAGAAGTGGGGGACCAAAGGCCATCACAGCTCACCATATTTTCCTGTTCTGTTTTTGCTTTACCAGGCTAATGGGGGCTTCTAATGCCTGTCCTTGGTCAGGCTGAGATTTGGCCATCCACAGTTTACAAGAGCTTGTAGTGACAGGACAGGGGAATGGATTCAAACTGAAAGGGAGTAGGTATAGATTAGAGGTTAGGAAGAAATTCTTTGCTGTGAGGATGGTGAGGCACTGGCACAGGTTGCCCAGAGAAGCTGTGGATGCCCCATCCCTGGAAGTGTTCAAGGCCAGGTTGGATGGGGCTCTGAGCACCCTGGTCTAGTGGGAGGTGTCCCCAGCCATGGCATGGGGTTGCCTAAGGCCCCTTCCAAGACAAATGATTCTATGATTCTGTGATCTCCCACCCATTCCTTAGTGTGTGAGAGAGGTGAGCAGGACAGTCCTGAGGTTCCACCACCTCTCGGATGGCAGAGAGAGAGGAGAAAGGATAGACCTGCAATGCAGATGTAGGGAGAGAAGATCTTGACATGACATACCCTCAAACATATTGCAGACCTACAAATACTGAATTTGGGATAAAAACATATATATTATATATATAATATTTCTTTAAGGTACATATATATACACAGACATAAACATAGAAGAGTCAAATACTTTAAGGCCATTTAAAACAGGTTCAGTGCCTTCTTGGTTCAGTGCCCTCAGAAGATCTATGTCAGCTGTAGCAATAGGAAGGAGAGAATCAAGACAAAGCAAAATCTCTTGACTTCAACTTGGATTTAAATATCTTTTCTCCACAAAGCAGGCATGTCTGCTCTGCAGCCTGGCAAAAGACCCAGAGCAAGTTCTGAAGGACAAAGGAGATAAACAAATGGCGGTTTAAATTAGCAAACCACAGATTGATACACAGCATATGCAGCTAGAGCAAAAGTGAAAGCTTAGGGAGAGGCTTCACAAGGCAAGAAGACTATTTTGCCAGAAGCAGGATAAAGACTTTCCTGCAGCCTAGAAACAGGCTCAGATCAGCAGCACCCGGCTCCCCACAGCTGCTATATTTACAAGATTAAAATTATTTTCGGAAAAAACTTCAGGCAGGTTGTTCTGGTATCTGCGGTTGCAGTCCAGACTTTGCCAAGAAAATCTAGGTGTGCTGACTATAGACTACTAACATAATTTAGAGTGTGGGAAAACAGTTATTTTGGGGAAAAAAAATGCTTGTAGTCATTTCAGCAAGTGGGAAGGGTTGAAAAACATGGGTTTAGTAAGAGGGACTCAATTCAGTTGCATAAAGAAGTAATTTACTGCCCTCAGAGTGTCTTACAGAGTTCTGTCTGACCCCATCTACTCCTCCAGTAGGGCATGGCTGTCCTGTAGACCCCATGCTTTATCCATCAGTGCATGTGGATGTCTCATACGCCTGTTAAGACACTCTGGGTACCAGCAAAATAACCCCGATCCCTTGATGCCAAGAGCAGAGCACTCACCATAGCCAGACAGGCCCACGAGGACAAGAAAAACAACACTAAATACAAGTATAGAAATTATGGGGGAAAGACCCCACAAATTTACGAGAAGGATGGATACAAATGGATAAAATTTTGATACTACCAAGTGTGACTTGAAAAAAGTTAGAGCAAAGACCAGAATCCAGTGTTACATACACTAATGTTCTAGGAAAGTACTCGTACTGATGGATTCATATTTACCCCTTGGCCACATCCTGGGCTCAGAGGGCTGTGATGGGAGGCACAGGCCCCAGCTGGAGGCCAATCACTGGGGGTACTCCCCAGGTCCTGGGGTACTTGCTCCAGCTGACCCCACTTTGACCCCACAGTTTGCAGAGAGGCTGTCTGTTCTGTGATTGCATACGGAAAAAATTTACTTGCCGTCTCTACGTTATGATTTCTTCTATCCAGAAACATGACACAGCTGATGAGCATATAACCAATGTCACAGCCAAAGTATTTGCCAGAAATAGCACACTGATAATGGCAGTGGTAGACAATGGACCACAGCTTACAAGTTTAAAAGTCAGAGTCTTTGCAAATCATGC
Source organism: Origma solitaria (assembly GCA_013397895.1). NCBI lineage: Eukaryota > Metazoa > Chordata > Aves > Passeriformes > Acanthizidae > Origma > Origma solitaria. The sequence goes on along the minus strand of VZRL01005189.1, from coordinate 194,551 downwards.
AAACATTTTACTTCAAATGTAGGATGTTCACTGTGTAAATATACTGTGGAGACTAGTGCTACAACAGCTAACTATTTAAAGAGGTTATAGCATGCAGATTTTAGCAAAGCCAGATGTTTTGTGAAAAATAACTAAAAATATGTAAAAGAGCTCATGCGAATGATAGAAAGTAAAAGAAGACCCAAGTGCCAACAGCCTATAAAACAGCCTTAAGAAAATCTGGAGTGAGTTATATCAGAGGAATGTCTGTGAAGGGAGGAAAAGAGAGGGAACATAACCACACAGAGAAAGCTTCATCAGTGCAGGTCGTGGAGATGGACTAGTTAGAAATGTAAGATGGAATATATGAATAAAAGATATTATCTAGCTAAGGGAAAGGTGGACATAAGCAGCCCATGACAGATGGTAACAGCTGAAAGATTGAGAAGGATATGAATAAATGAGAAATTTATTTAAGGAAGTACTCTAAAGAAAATGCAATCACATCTTCAAAAAAATATTTTGAAAGAAATTCTGGCTTAGGGGGATTTCTTAGACAAAATGGCATGGAAGAAAGACTGAAAAATGTGAAGCCTCTAACCTGAAGAGGAAGGAAGGAAGGAAGATTAGGCAATGATTGTTCAGCCTATGACAGATACTTAGAGAAGGGAAAAACTCATCTTCCCATTGGGTGAAGAAGATAAAGACAAGGCAGAAAATACTCAGATGCACATGCAAAAGTAAAGTTGGCTTTTTCAAGGGCAAGACCCTGAAAATAGGGAAGGTATAGAAGAACTTGTCCATGGAGAAGAAAAACTGTCACAGGACACGTGGCCAGGTTCATCTTTGCCTTTGAACTGAGATAGCTACAAAACTGAGAAGATGTCTGAGGAGTCTCTCAACCATTGGAGCAGCTGGGACACAGGAATTGCTACCTGACAAAGATCTTTTTGCCAGGATCCTTTGCAGGGGACAGACTGAGACTGTTACATTGACCCTGCCTGCTGAAGAATTTATTAGGATTTTGCTGGATATGGGACCTGGACAACCCACTAATACATAAAGAAAAAATTCTTTGACATAGGCTATGAACAGAATAAGAGCTCAGACAGCAAAGAATAAAAGTTAAAAATGGAATAAAATGCACGTGCACAACAGAAGACTGAAGACAAAACAAAGACCTTGGAAAAGAGTGGAAGAAAGGTAGAAACAATTTTGTGAAGATGACAAACATCATTGTTAGCAACGCTGGTACCACAATCTTCATTAGCCAAAAATAAAAGCCAAAACCAAACCAGCAAAGATGGATTTGATTTGAAGAATTAGGCACTCGGGAGAAGCCTGGACTTTCTCCAGCTCCATTCAACAGCTGAAGGTGTGAGCAAGATGAAAAGCAGAAACCAGTCGGTGCTAAGGAGTGTCACAGATGGCAGAATGTGAAACAAGAAGACCGAAGACAAGGAATTACAACAGTAAAACACACAAATATATAAACAGCTACTCTGCCCACCCCAGGTCACCATGTTATTTGCAGGAAACTCTAGGACAAGGACGCTGAGGGAGAATTTAATACAGAAATTTTTCTAGTCTGCAGTATCTAAAGGATTTGAACCACGAGTGGTCTGATCCAGTGGCCAAAACTCTTCTTGAGAGACGTGGCATTCTGCTTGTGACCCTGAACGCCACACATCCCCAGTGGAGACCAGAAGCTGAGTGCCACAGATAAAACATTATTTGCCAGCTTTGCTGATGACATTTTGCTAGAGCCCAAAGCAAAAAGAGAGAAAGGGAGGGGATGATATTACAGAAACTAGTTTTTGCGAGAGAGCTTGTCTATCCTTGCTGATCCCAGGGCAGAAGGTTCCAAGTCCACCAGTGTTTGCTGACACAGTCTGCAGGCTCATCACACCTCTATTCTCCCTGCTGTCCTCCATGGATCCAGACAGGAAACTGATCTGTTCCTGCATGTAACTATCCTGGTATCTCGTAAGGATTTAGATCAGACATCCAGGACAGGAAGAGGACGTGTCAGCAATGATACCTGACCTCTGAAGGCAAGTCAAATGGGTTTGCTGGTGATGTGACAGATTGAAGACGTAAGATGCACGTTGTTAGACTTTTGTCCGTGCTAATTCCCAGCTTTGGTGTAGGGTCATAACCTCCAAGAAGTGAAGTTCCACTGTCCTGAAAATTTGACAGAGTTAACAGCACCTTCAGAACTTACAGGAATACCATATAATTCAATCATCTAACATGGGAGGAGGCTACTAGGAACACCTTCCCAGCTGAGGAGCAGGTTGCTGCTGCTGCCTGGAAAGTTGGCAAGTCACATGTGGGTACCACAGTGAAACATCAGTCATTATTTAAAGACACGGAGCTGAAAACTTACTGTAAACTATGCAAACAGCAGCATGTGTGACTTATGATACAGACTGGAACATTGAGTGATAACATCAGAGTAACTTTGTGAGTCCACATGCTATGTGATGAAGGTGCCTCACATTCAGTGGGATCAAAGTGAAGCTGAGCTGTTGCCTGTTCAAGTCTTCGCTTGTTTTCAGGAACGTGAATATCTAGCCATGCTTCAAGCCATTGGATGTATAATTGGAACAGGACACTCAAATTCGCAATTTTATTCTTCTTGCACATGACAGTAGGACACCAGTAAGAGCTATTTATTATAATCAACAACAATGTCCAAAAATATGTGTATTTGGAGGGGAAGGGGAGCAGGGAGTAGCTAAGAGCTCTGCAATCCTCTTCTCCCCATGAGCACTACCTGGTTTAACATGCCCTCCAGGCCACGTAATGCTAGAATGTTCTGTGCCCGTGCTTCCTGCTCCAACAGCAGCTGGGCTTAGCTGCAGTCCATGGTACTCAGTCTGCGTCTGTGCCTGTTGGGTTGCACACATCAGCCAAAAGCCTCCTGGTCGTAAGTGCAAAACCACATTTGCTGATAGATGAAGGAACAAGAGTAGGAAAGTTTGTATGTTTTTAATTGCCTATATAACTTGACAATATGACTTTTTTTACGATGGAGGTAAAGGCCAAATTGATATTAGATTTGCAGGAACATTCAGCAATGACTCTTCCAGAAGTCTGAGGCAAAACCTGCACTATGTAAAATCATACTATTATTGAGGGTCATTTGCAGATTAGTTATGAAAAATAGTATTTTGATTTGATTTTCAGAAGCAGTCATGGGTTACTGCAGTTCATTGTAGGTAGTTCTGTCTTGAAAACACTGCATAAGCATCAATTAATTAATTCACTTGAAAGAGTAGAAAAATTCATCAAGCACATTTGTAAATTGAGAATTATAACCAAATAAGGCTAGTGGTGATGTTTTGGCCAAGAATTTCAGAAAAAAAAATGAAGACATGTTTCTGTAACAGCCCTTTGAGCAATATGGTAACTCTCAATAATATTCACTGATTTCTTCAGGCACGCTTCTAGTAATACTAGAAAGTCATACTTTTTCTAGTCACAAATCTTTCAGTCTACTTGCCATCATACCACAGCTTATTTTTTACTTTAACCTTTTACTTTCAAAGTTAACAGTTGCTCAGAAATGAGGTTTAATATATTCAAGATTCAAATAGTTCATACCAACAGAGTTAATCCTGCATTTTTGTTTTCCCACATGAACATTTGTTTGTGCCTTCTCTGTCTGTTGTAGATTTAAAATATTGGCTTCGATACAAAACATGCATTATTTATAAAAGAGTGGACAAGAGGCAAGTTGCTAGCATACTTCCTGAGTTATTACACACCATGTTATGGAAATGTTACCAAAATGCCCTATTTCACACTCAGATCAGCTTCAGAAGCACTTAACACCTGAGAAAAGTTAAGTGATAGGTTTATGCAAAACTTGTCAAGGAAGATCTTGTTTTACATCAAGCTAAATTTGGACTCCCTTCAGGAAACTGGGAAGTGTCATTATTTCTTTTCATCCTGTTTTATGATCCCAAAGATGGTTGACATTCCTCCATTTCCTACACGAAGGAAAGCACCAAGGATAAGACTTCGGCAATCGACAAGACACAAATTTATTAAAGCGGGTTTAGAGGAGGCCACGAAGATGATCAGAGGGTGGTGGCACCTCTCCTATGCAGACAGACTAAGAGAGTTGGTGTTGTTCCATCTGGGAAAGAGAAGGTTCTGAGGAGACCTTAATGTGGCCTTTCAATACTTAGAAGTGGCTTACAAAAAACAGTTGGTGAGATTTTTTTTTACCATGATCTATGAGTGGCAGGACAAGGGACAACATTTTTAAACTGAAAGAGGTCTAGATTGGATACCATGAAACGCTTTGTTGTGATGAGCGTGATGACACACTTGAAAGGGTTTCCCAGAGAAGTTGTGAACTCCTTATCTCTGGAAGTGCCCATGGCTGGGTTGGATGGGGCTTTGGGCAACCTGGTCTACTGCAAGATGTCCCTGACCATGGCAGGGGGTTGGAACTGGACAATCTTTAGGGTGCCTTCCAGCCCAAACCATCCTGTGATTCTCTGAATCCACTAACAGATACAAATTCTGCTGCAGTTTTATTTATTGTTATATTAGTCAAACAAGTTGCTTGTATTTTTCACCAATTGTTATTCTTTCATACTCAAATATATCTGCATTTGTACTCGAGTTTTTTAAGGTTCTGTTTCAAGGTACTTCCTAGAGAAGCACAGGACAGGAATTCCAAAGCTTTTGATTAGGAAACATTGAGGTAGAAAATCACATTGAAACAAGGATAAAAATCTTTGCTTCCAGTAATTTCAGTGTTAAACTTTCATTTTCCTTTGCAGCCTAGCTCCATAGTTAGAAAGAGTTTGTTGTTTCAAGTAAAGTTGTCCCATTCTTTCCCACTGACAGAGCAAGCTGGTCAAACTACATCTTTCATAACATACAAGCCAGGGCAGTCAGAGGGAAAACCTTGTGCTGCAGTGAGAGATGTCATTTCTGAGGAACATCAGCCAAATAAAGATATCATGGCAAAGTAAAAAATTGCCCATGAAATATCAATTTTTTTCCAGAAAGTACATTTTCCAATGTAGAACAGAAGTTTCTAGCCAGCCCTAATCACTTCAAAAACCTAACTGCTTTCTTGTCATAATCAGGAAAGCATTGGATGAAGTACAAAGTTAATCTCTTCCCATTCCTACATGCATCTGGAAACCAGATCCCGAGTGAATGATTTGTATATAAATGAAGGAGTGTGCAACCTGTGTTTTCTAGTACTTTCCCTTGTGCAAAGGACACAGGAGCAGAGAAATTCTTGATTCCAGCTTCATCCCACCTCATGCAGCAACTAGGCGAGTTAGCCAGGCAGCAAAGATTAAATAAATGGTACCCTTAGGTAAGACAGTACTGTACCTCCAGGAAGGTTGGGATTCGTCGTCCTGTGTATTAACTCTATTTGCAACTCAGAATACTTTTTTGAGGCAGTTTTGGAAGCAAGAAATTTAAAGGTTCATCTATATTTAGAGCTGTGCCAAGCAATCCAGCTGTACTGAAATATTACCCAAGAAAACCTCTTGAAGTCAGTTCAAGAAATTAGGTTATTTTACAGCCAGACACAGCTAGAGGCAATGATTTATAGTAATTTACTCATGGTTCTACAGTCAGGATGCCACTGTGGAAGGAAGAAAACAATAGAAAAATCTGAAACAAGTAGTACCCAATTAAAAAATGAATATATAATGCCTGTTGACCTGAAATGAACATTCAATTCACACTGGTGCAGTTTTTTAATTGAGTAGAAACAGTAACAGATTCGGTTTTCTTTCACACGCTTGCCTATTCACGTTCCCACCCCACTGCAGCAACACCCAATTGCTTTCCAGTAGCGTATTAAGCAACACCTCCTTTGTTCTCTCTTCCTCTGCCCCAGGGAACACGTTTGTAGGATGATTTGCTTTGATAATTTGGATGCTTTTCTTTAATGTATATGTTGCAATGTATTTATGTCATAAAGGCAGGTTAAAGAACCTTGTTTACATTTGGATGATGATATTTGTGATAGTCTTAGCTCCTGAGGGAATTAATTCCATGGTTTTGGACCAGGTTTTAAAAGTTTTTAACCACCTGCATTAAGGAGGTGTATTAAGGCCAAGGGGTAAATATTTTTTCCTTCATTTTTGTCTTGTTTTTTCATCTTGAGTTTTAGCCCATCTTCTAGATCACTGGTTTTGAAACAGAGGTGTATGGACTCATGGGATGTGCAAGATAATCCATTGGATTAGCAAGAATATACATTCTGTACCATTAATAAATAAATCAATACATTTTATCTTTAGCTTATCTTTTTTTAATTTCTATTTTTTCTATGTTTTCTAATTGATATAATATATCATGATGACACTATACATATATAATTTATAAATAAAAAATACAAATATATTGGGGATGCATGCTCAAATTTTTTTTAGTGATGGGGTACACTACCAAAACATTTTGAAACCACTGTTCTAGAGAGCAGTCCCCTAATGATACTGCACCCTAATAACATGGAGATCACAAATTTTGATCAGTATTCGTAAGTCAATGCAAAAAAACCCACTAATATATCCGTCAAGCATGCTTAAAGAACTACTGCTGTTGTGGAGAGTTGCTACAACCTTCCTATACCGCATGGATTTCCCTGGTGCCAAGAATCCCCAGCAGAAATAGCATGTGGCTGTGCTCTAACCAAGAGGTGTAAGAAATATGAGAATAGAGCACAACAGATCTGCCAACACAGGAGTATCCTGCCCAGGAAAAATTAAACATTGCTGGCTTCATGAGTTTCTTTTTGGGTACCAGCACAAAACCCAGAATTGCTCCCAAAGCATGGACTGAACTGACTGTGGGTTTGTGCATTCACATCAAGGAAACTACAGTGGACAAGTAAATCCTTCAAAATTTTGCTGAGGACCTCTTCTCACTTGCAGAGACTTCTGACTCAAGAGCTGATACCTTTATGTCATGTCCTTGAAAACACAATGGAGCTGCTGATATGAGTGCTGATGTAGCTGGGTGACCTGTGCTAAGTGCTTTAGCGTTAGCAGCTGGTTTTGAAAATGTAGCCTCCCTAGATTAAATCTAATTATTACAAAGGTGTTAACTGTAGTTTTGAAAACCCACATGCACAGATGTGTCTGCAAGACTTTTTTTGAAGTAGCCACTTCGATTTAATCTCAACGGTACTATACCTTCACCCATTCTCTGACATACAAAAACAATTAAATATTTTCCAGTTTACTTACACCTTCCAGAAAAGCCTAGTATATTATTCCAGAATTCCAGTATATTCCCGAAAACCCTAGTATTATACTGAGGTAAGTCTGAAATTTTCCTGACTAAACCAGGTTTTCACAAAGCATCAGAGTTCACAATATTATAAAAATGGGAGGATATGGGAGGGGAGGAGTTCCTAGGGAAAATAAGAGATGGCTTTCTGAAACACCCATTTAGCAGCAATGTTCCCCACACGACATATGGCTATTAAAATGTAGTAGATTAGGACAATGGCTTGTCCTTACCACAAAGAGGAGGAAGAGGAGGAAAAAAAAGGTTGTGCAAGAACACTTCAGGGAGGCACCCGAGGTGCTGATGCTTCTGAGACACACTCTAGGACCATGCCACAGTGAAGGGAACAGCGACCAACATGTAAGCAACAGTTTCCCAGGCCTTAAAGAAAGTATCCAAGACATCCATGGCCATTCCTATGAGGATTCTGATTCAGATAGGGGAATGCATTAGGTGTACGGTTATCAATATTGAATGTGGGAACCCCTTGTAGCACTGTGAGGGGAGAGAAATGTTTTGGCACAGCTGAGGGTTTTGATGGTTTGGCTTTGGGAAAATATACATTAGGGAGAGGGATGGCATGAGGGTGGTGCAAAGGCAGTCAGCATTGCTGTGGAGTCCTTCCCTTGCTTGCACTAGCCTGCTTTGGGAAAAACAAAAAGAAAACGGAGCATTAGCTCAGGGAACGGCTGGTGAAGTGCAGGGGACCTTTCTAAGGACAAAATAGAGCATCAGGGTCTTGAGCCTACTCCCATCTTCCTGGGGATTTGGCTGTCTGGGCTCAGGGCCAATTCAGAGACACTGCACGTGGTGACCTTGAGGAAAATGCTTACCAAAAGCAAAGCAGAGTGTCTTTGGCCAGGGCTGCCTCCTTCTCCTGGAACCTGCTTTAAAGTTGATTCTCTTCATTTTTCCCTTTGGTCTCTGCCTGTGTTACACTGCAGTGGCACTGCAGCCTTGCCTGTGCCTTGCCTGCCAGACTGCCAGAGGAAAATATTTGCATGACTGTGTCTGGCATTGGCAATGGCAGAATCTGCAACATCGTATAATCAGTTTGGCAGTAATAACATTTGAGAGTGCTAACCCTGTTCCTTACTGACCTGGCATTAGCATCTTTGCTGGCAGATTTCACTCAGTTTTAGGAGTTTTGGTTTAAATTTGATTTTCTGAGTGATTAAAGATATCCCATACACAATATTCGAAGGAATAATTTTAATTGCCTCCAGTAAATACAGTTATAATTATGGCTCCTGTATAGAATTGCAGGATTAGCAAAGTGTGCCAACAAGTATTTGGTTTGTGTAGTTTCTTTATCTCCTCCCAAGAAAGGAATCCACAAATATTGTCCTACAAGAAGGACATTTTAATAAGTAAAATTTTAAAATTTCACTCCTGTTCAACATTGCATGGACTAACTCCACCCAGCTGAGATTCTGCAGCACATGATAACTGTTACTAACTGCTTGGTAATTTATCTGAAGGTTGAATGGAGATACATGCCTTCTGTGAACTTCGGTAATTTAAGATGGAGAGCATCATTGGACCACTAGCAGATTTAGAAGTAGGAAAAATGTGTTAGATTATCCAGAAAACCAAGAGTTGGATAGTTGGATAAAACGAGAGGGATACATTGGATTACCCAAAGCCAGCAGTCAGGGTCTTACGAGGCTGTAACCTAACTGAAGGGGCACTGATCAAAGTCACAAGGAAAATGCAGTTGTTGAAATACACAGAATGAAGTCTCTTCCTGATTAGTGTATCTTTGGCAGCTCATTCACTGCCTGATAAAGCACATCCATCCAAGCTGCAGACTGAAAAGTACAGGACTACTATGGAGGCCCACCAAAGAAACAAATGACATGAAAAAGAGTATTATTTTTCCAGTCAGGAAAAAGTTGAAAACCAGATGCTTTCAGAATGGACCACCATTCAAAACAGACACCTAACCCAGATAGACAAAGAGATCAGAAACCTGTGAATAAGAAAGAATAAATAATCTTAGGTATAAACATGCTAAATTACTTTAAAAGAGGTTGAAGATAAGAGGAAATTCCTGGCATTTGAGAAGTCTAAACTGGCCATAGCCATAGCCACAGGAACAAAATAAAAAGAGAAACCCTTCATCATCTGAGCAGTTTGCCCCAATAAGTGAGCAGATTTCAACCTCCTGCAGCATGCTTCAGATCAGGTCTTTCAGTCCTACTTCAGAAAAATATTAATTTTTTTAGGAAAATCCTATGTCCTGTCTTCATGGAAGCACGTGAAAACACACTTATCTAGAGGTAAGCACATGCTCAAGTGCTTCACTGGAAAATTCATTTAGGCTGCAGGTGACTGACTAAAACAAATAGCAGTGATGTCCTTGTGTAGAATAAAAAAATAGAAAAAAAAGAAACAACAAAAACCAGTCATGTGAAGCTACAACATTAAGGTCAGACTAAGAAGAATTTTCCAAAAGAAGCGATAGTTAGTAGACATAATAACAACAGTGGTGAATAGAGCACAATCTCTTCATAAAGATGTTTAGAAACTCAGCATGAAAATACAGAAAATAGAATCTAAAGAGATTAGGCAAAAACAGTGCGGGGGATCCATGAAAGAAGGGAAGCCACTATGCATCCCGTGGGCCTTTCAGGCAAGCTGATGATGCAGCTAGAGGACAAGGCTCTACAACAGAAAGGACAAACCTGGAAAGAGGGTAGCAAGGACAGCCCTTCAGAGCCAGGCAGATAAAACTCCCCTCAGAAGCCTGTGGACAGCTGGACCCCTCTAGGTTTAAGAGTACCAGGAAGTCATTCACATGACCATAAGAAAATGTACAAACTGGGAATGAAGGCTGGTGCCCCCTCACTGGATGTGAGCTTCCCCCAGCAGTGTAAAATCAGTATGACACAGCCCTAGAACAGACTGTCCCTTGGCTGAGGGGCAGCACTGCCACCCTGCATCCAGGTGCTGCCTGTGCATCTGGCATCCGTGGCAGGAACAGCTGAGGTTCAGCATAAGGAAATGATGCATTTAATTTTGGAAGAACAATCATTGATATGCACCCATTAGACCATCTGACATAGTTTGTTGAATAAGGTGGCTTTAACAACTCTGGATGCTTTCAAATTGTTTTGTATTGCCAGAGCGGTGTTAAAGTACTTAATATGAAAGAGATTTAAGCCAGGAATGTGTAATAGAGAAGACTGTTTGGAAGAGCTACAATACCCACGGCGCAGACAGGAGTAAGTCATGTGCTGGCACTCAGCTCGCAGACAGGTGTGCCGGCTGCTCGGTGACATTATCATTCTTCCAGTTGTTTCTTACCACTCCTCTGCCGAGAGTTTCCACCCCCGCAGCTCTGTTGGCAGAAGGAATTAAGTGAGTGCTCCCTCGTGTGCTTCCAACAAGTCAGATGGATTAGTCAACAAAGAGGGTTTAAACCAACCTGCTCGCTTTGCCTGAAGCAAATGAAAGTGCTCTTAAACTAACCTTTTTACCAGCAGAGCTATGGCAGCAGTAACTGCAACATCGGAGGGGAAGCATGTGGGTAAAAACTGGCAAAATCTTCAAGTGGCACAGTTAGATCTGGAACCCACTGTCTAGAGCTTTAAAAGTAAGCACAAGCTATAGCATCTTACACATACAACACCTGTTGATGTGTATATTTCATTTTTCAGCAAATACGAAGCTAATGCAATTACACTGAAAATTCTTCTACTGTGGGCTAAGTTAAAGCACATTATCTCATATTAGTTGTGTACTAAAAGCATGCAAGGGAACAGGTATCAGACAATGGATGGTCAGCTTTCACTCATTATACCTTCCTAGCCTAAGGTCAAAACACACAATTGGGCAAAATTAAGTCATTGACCTGAAAAAGCTTGTGATTTACTTTTCCAAATAACACTCACAAGGTAATTCCAAGATGAATTATTGCACAAACTCAATTTGAGGTCAGTTTATCTCAGAAACAGCTGCCAATTTAATCCATTCTGCTGACACTACCAAAGTGAGAGTTTCTACTATTAGGAATTACACTTTCAAGTCTTCTTCAATTATAATCTGGAAAAAAGGATTGTGAAATAACCAGATATGCCTATGCCAGGTTGGACAGCAATGAAATTCTGCTACACACAAGTCTTCCCAAGGCATTCAGTGCTCCCTAGGAACACATGCCTCCAAAATCTACTTTGGTATGTGTATTTCAGTGGCACCTGAGCAGATAGCAGAAGCAGAACTGCAGGCTAAGGATGACATCAAGGTTTCCGAGTTCTTCCTCATTAGATTTGATTGTTGTATTCTCTTCCTAGTACTTGTTCTGTGGAGCAGCACAGTTCAAACTACGAAGTGACAGCTTATGCTATTTTTTTTCTGCCATGAACTATTTTTCCAATTCTGGGGTACCAAGAAAAATGTGCACTTGTTCCTGCCCTGATAATAAGGCTCCAATTCTAATACATTCACTTTGCTGTGCGATCCCCACAGCAGATGAACCTATTTTGCAGAGAAATGCTTTTGCTTGAGAGGCAAGTGCACTTTTTCTCCTACCAGTGAACTTCCAGCTTCCAAAATCCCTCAATAAGCAGAAGTATTTGAACTGAAACTTTCACATGCCCAGGAATATAGATTTCAATAACACAAAAATCATGTTAGTGAGCCTTGAACTTTCTTTGAAAAAATCTTGAATCTTCCTTACCGAATGTCCTTTGCAGAGATGTACTCCAGGGACAGGACAACAATCCACAGGTTTCAGAAGCTATCTTGGAAGAGTCAGCCTCATCATGAAATGGTTTCTTAGGTCCCAGCAGGAATTTCAGGACACAAATCATTCTAGTTATAACATCCTATTAGTATCAGTAGCATTTTGTTGAAAATGCTTATGACTGGTATATACTGGAATGGCATGATTCTTCTCATGGCATGGTCTATTTCTCACTCATTTCTGTAAGAGTTATATCAGATTTAAATACTCTCCTCAGCTGCAACAAAAGGAGACATTGGATATGCATAACAAGCTCACTGGCCCTGGTGGGGGGCTTGGAATTATGTGATACTTAAGGTCCCCTTCAAAAAAACCATTCTATGATTCTATGGATAACATAGTCATCAATCATACAAGTATGAGAATTTAATCCTCAGAGTCTTGCACAACAGGTTTTATAATCTAAAAGCAAAAGATCCTACGCTTTTGTGTGGGAGCTTGCAATTTGTTCACTGAAAACCTAATTCAGCAGTATATACAAACACACATTTTAAAGTTTTGATAGAACAGGCTTTAAGTAGTATTAAATATGGAATACATTAGTGATGATATTCACTCACACAGGAGTTTTATAAACCATTCAGCAGACACATATACAGCTGGAGTGATGAACAGGATTTTATGTGATACTCACTCCTTTTCACAGCATTATGACCATTTCTTTTTAAATATTGGACAAAACAAAAATAAGTAACAAGTAATGCCTTCCTAAACTGTGTCCCCTGCACAAAGTAGTACCAGTGACTGGCAGATGAGTAGTTATATTTGGATTTTTCTAGATTTGGAGCAAAATGCCACACTGCAGTATTGTATTGATGCATTGATGTATCAATTATTAATTCTGTTGCCTTCTGTGAGGCAGTGGCTTTTCATTTTCAGGAAGCTGAATCAGTTTATGATTCTTTCCTACTGAACAGTAGGAGATTTCTACATCTTTCCATAACACAGGAGAAAGAAGTAGAAAGAACCAAAGGACCATCAGACACATAAGGTAATGAAGCTCCATGTTGTGTCTGGAGGATTAGATCTCAGATTGAATAAAACTGCATTTTTCATCTACAGGACTAGGACAGTTAACCTCTAAAGATTTCTTATATATACACTGCCCCATCAAAGAGTGGAAAAGCAAAGGTATCCTGGCTGTTGTGCAATGTATGAACTTTGGCAGTAAACACTACTGACTCTCAAGAGACTGTGGGTGAAAAAGGTATGTTAAAAAATTACCAGGAGGTGTACATCAATGGTTATTTTTTAATTATGAGCCTTAGTAGCATGTGGGTTTGATAGGGGAACTGAAAATTTGAAGAAGAAACTGCAATGTTGCTACAAAATAAACGCACTTTGATACAGTACCTCTGGATGATTTTGGAAATGTTTTGTCATACCATGAACACAATATAAAACCTCATTTGCAACAAAACAGTCTGAAAATGAGAATTTCTGCTGTGAACATTAAGTGATTTGTAAATTTTTGCAAATTACTCAGCAACAAAAAGGGCGCCATGCAAAAGTTAAGATTACCTAGGGAGACCTGTGTCTGTGAAGATACTCAGTGAAATGGAATTATTAAATAGAGCAATGCAATCCTGATTCTACTGCGGCAGAGCCATTACAGAACAATTAAATTAGCAACAATGATTCAGTTAAGTTCCCTTTCCTGAGAGCAGAGCAAAGCAGTGGAATCTCTCATAGAAAGCTGACAACAAAGGCATGATGAGACCATTTGGGAGGAGCTATTGCAAAAGGTCAACACTCAGGGAGAGTCTTGGAGGGCGTTCCTGAGAAATTTACTGTAACTTTAAGGCTGGCCCTGATTTGAACTGAGTAAACTCCAGAGGCTTCCTCCAATCTAAATAATTTCATGATTCTGTATTGATTCGTTACCATTCGAGATTAGCTGCTACAATCAAGTAACACCTACCTGCACTTCAGAACAGAAGCCCTACAGCTCCTTATCCACCATTCCTCCTGTGTATTTGGCTGCTCATTCCTGGATGCCCACTGAGCAGGTTTTTAACAGACCAGTCCAGGGTGCACTTTATGTTCCCAGAGATCACAAGCAGTCTGCTCTGTAAATGTGAATCCCAGCAGGAATTCTTCACACAGACTTTCTGCACACACACACTGCAATCTGCACTGATTTAAATAAATAGTGAGAAAGAATCTACACCACAAAATATTTCTCTAAAAACAATATAAAATGGGTAAGAAATTCTAATGCAGGTAAGGGCTGAGTTAGCTGACAAATGCTAACAGGTAAGAATCAAGTACCACAGGAATGCAAAATTATGGATACACTACAGAACCTAAAACTTTATGAAGTACAGGTGTGTTTTGTGTTGTATGGAGGCTATAAAATTGGGAATCCTTTGCTTCAATGGACCCAGACCTGAATCATTACCTCCACCCTGTGCCCCTGCGAGGCACAGCAAATTTAAAAATTCTTTTATCTTCCATCATTCCTCTGTCCCCTTTCCTAGATTTAGACCATTTTTGCTCCTCTCCTGGAAATCTCATAGTGCCTTTTACAGTTTCTCTGTTTCTACATGACTGACTCTCCCCTTCCCTCCCTCACAAATTCTGGAAAAATTTTCTTAATTTCCCCAGAATACAAATTAATTTTCTACCAAGTATCTCCTTTTCCCAAGCAATTCTTTGCAAGGAGGAAATCATTATTGTTCATAGAACTTTTCTAGTATTCTTGCAAAGTCCTCTCAAAAGCGTAAGGTCAGCTATGCCAGACCCCTGCATATTTCCAGGCCAAGACACAGGGAGGTGTATTTTTTCTACAGAATATATGTATGAACATTACACGACACTAACAACACTGCACTTCTTCAGCTGGAGAACTCCATCACCTGCCCTCTCTGAGGTACTTTGTTATCTGTAGTACTGGATCTGACTAAATGTTCTTCATAGCAGGTGGATGGGCTGTGGTCCAGACCTGTGATAGCTGAACAGTGTTCACACAGCATCAAGGCCTTTTCTGTTCCTTACTCTGTTGCCCCAGTGAACAGACTGGGGGTGCCAAAGAGGTGGGCAAGTGACACAACTGAACCAAGGACAGCAGCAGTCCACGCTGCACAACATCATGCTCTAGGGCACAGCACAGAGAAAAGTGTTTAGGGAAATTAACTATCTTTTCCTTGGGAACCAGCTTACCCTGGGGAGCAGACAGTGACTGCCTGACCACTTGTTCTGGTTTCCTTCTCTCTCATTTTTTCACTTTCCAAACTATTCCATAACTTGACCTATGAGTTTTCTCGCTTTTCCTTTTCCGTTTCCCCCTACACTGGCCATGGGGAAGAAGTGAGCGGGTGGTGGTGTAGTGCTAGGTCACCTGGTGGAGTAGGTACCTGAAGGGAGAATGCCAAGAGGCTGGAGCCAGGCTCTTCTCGGTGGTGCCGAGCAGTAGGACAAGAGGCAACCGGCAGAAACTGGCACAGAAAAGTTTCACCTGACTATGAGGAACAGGAAGAACTTTTTTACGTGAGGACCACACACTGGAATAGGTTGCTCAGAGAGATCATGGAGTCTCCCTGTTATTCAAGAGCCGTCTGGAAGCAATCCTGAGCCATGCGCTCTGGGCTGACCCTGCTTGAGCAGGGAGGTTGGACCAGAAGAGCCGCTGTGGTCCCTCCCAACTTCTCCCATCCTGCGATTCGGTGCAGCCCGGCGGGCTCACCGCACAGCACCTGCCCGCGGTTCTCCCGCTCCAGCTCCCGCTCCCGCTCCGGGCCCGCGGCGTTACCGCGCGCCGCGCCTCGCGCCTCACGC